>CAKNXH010058564.1:0-10369 GCA_932178445.1 Andricus quercusramuli | reverse complement strand
ATTCTAGTAAAATCTCAGCGAAAATTTATTGCTGTGACGTACTTCGGCCTATTTTAATCAGTGAAATTTCACAAAGAATCAGTGATTATTTTCTGCAATTTCAGTCATTTTCACTGATTTTGCAGCAGGAAATGTTAGTGGAATTTCAGTAGCTTCTTCTACTGATTCCTCAGTAGAAACATAGTGAAGTTTCAGTGAAAATTGAATAATTTTTCGACTGGAAAACCAGTGAAAAATCACTAAAATTTCAGTGAAAAACTACTGGAATTTCTGTGACTTTTCACTAAAATTCTAGTAAAATCTCAGCGAAAATTTATTGCTGTGACGTACTTCGGCCTATTTTAATCAGTGAAATTTCACAAAGAATCAGTGATTATTTTCTGCAATTTCAGTCATTTTCACTGATTTTGCAGCAGGAAATGTTAGTGGAATTTCAGTAGCTTCTTCTACTGATTCCTCAGTAGAAACCTAGTGAAGTTTCAGTGAAAATTGAATAATTTTTCGACTGGAAAACCAGTGAAAAATCACTAAAATTTCAGTGAAAAACTACTGGAATTTCTGTGACTTTTCACTAAAATTCTAGTAAAATCTCAGCGAAAATTTATTGCTGTGACGTACTTCGGGCTATTTTAATCAGTGACATTTATTTTAATCAGTGAAATTTCACAAAGAATCAATGATAATTCTCTGAAATTTCAGACATTATTTACTGATTATGCAGCATTAAATGTTACTGGAATTTTAGTAACTTCTTCTACTGATTTCCCAGTAGAAGCTTAATGAAGTTTTAGTGAAAATTCAATAAATTTTCAACTAGGAAACCAGTGAAAAAAATGAAATTTCAGTGAAAAACTAATGGATTTTCTGTGACTTTTTCTACTGATTCCCCAGTAGAAACTGAAGTAAAGTTTTAGTAAAAATGCAACAAATTTTCTACTGGAAAACCAGTGAAAAAACTGGAATTCCAGTCAAAACTACTGTGATTTTAGTGAATATTCACTGAAGATAATGAATAGATAATAATAATGGAATAATATTGCATATTTCACTGATTCAAATAGCCAGAAGTACATCAATGTTCAATGAAATTGCACTGATTTATATTTAGAGAGCAGTGATTATATATTAAACAGTTTGATAAATATTAAATAAATATTTCAGTTGGCAGAAACATCGTACCCATTATGTATGAAAATAATGCACGAAGCTTTGCGAAAAGTTCATCACCTCAAGAATGGGGCACGTTTGCAATATGGTGTTTTTCTAAAACTGATTGGAATTAGTTACGACTGCCAAGTTGACTTTTTTAAGGAAGAATTTTTGAAAACAATGGATATTTGTACCTTTGATAGCAGTTATTTATATTATATACAGCATATATATGGCAAAGTGGGTAGAAGAATCGAATACAAAAGTTTTACCTGCAAACCTATAATAGAATCAAAGGTTGGATTTGGAGAATATCATGGATGTCCCTACAAAAATATGACCGAAGAGACTCTTCGATTTAATCTGAAGAGAATGGGCATAGAAGAAGAAGGTAATTTTTATTCACTATTTATTTAGTGGCATAGAAATTTTTTTATTATTTCAGATAATATCTCTACACTTTTACTCTATTTTTTTTGCTTATCAATTCTGCAGTCAATGAAAAACTAGTAATAAATATTGAAAGAGGGCGAAAATTTTTTTTGGGGCGACTTAGAATTTTTTTATTATTACAGAACACATCTGCACACCTGTTTTCACTTTTATTACATTTCTTTCGTTTTTCAATTTGGAAATTAAAAAAAGTAGTAGAAAAATTGAACCAAGAAGTATGACTTTTTAGTAAAATATTAACAATTTCAACAAAATAATTAAATTTTCAGCGAAAAAATATCAATTTTCAACAAAAAATTGAAGAGTTATATTTTTAGTTTATTATTATTTATTACTAAAATAAAAATAAATAAATTTCATGTTCCCAAATGTATTATTATAAAAATTATTACCCTGGAAGGTAACTAGCCTTTTTGAGGAAACAAATTTCTATTGGTACCAGCTCAAGAAGCGACCCCTATTTCCAGATAAAAGAAAATTAGTTTCAAATAAAAAACCAAGACGAATTTTCAACCAAATTGTTACATTTTCCATCAAAAAGGTGAATTTTAAAATTAAAAAGATCAGTTATCAACCAAAATTAAAATAGTTATATTTTCACTTAAAAAATCAATTTTAAACAACAAAAAAGAGTTTTCAACAAATAAGTTTAAATTTCAACCAAAGAAATGGATTTTGAATTTAAATGATTAATCTTCAACCAACTAATGGAATTTTGGTCAATTTAGAAAAGTGATTTATTTATTTACTTACTGTTTATGAATTTCAGATTTTGCAGATGATCTCAGTTTACTCTAATTATTGAATTTTTATTATTTTCTATTATAAGAAACACCTTATGCAATTTTTTGCTCTGCTAAATTTTTTTCGCTCAATTTTGAGAGTCAAATTGATGATATTTCAAAATACAAAAACAATCGTTTTCTCAATTTTTTCAAAAAATGGATTTATTACGTTTTATTCGCTTACTCCTAATTTATCCCGACTTTTAACAGGGAATTTTAGAAAATAATTCTCTTTTTTATTTTAGGAAATGGAATTTCTATAATGAAAAAATATAATTTCACTTGGAACAGGTATTTTTTGACATGGAACGGGAATTTTTTTGAAGAATTATAATTCGGATTTCGAAGAAAGGAATTTAAAAGAAACCCTGTTTCAAATTAGAATTTGTCATTGAATTACGATAGAAAATTTTGTTACGTTTTTCGTTGCGAATTCATATTTCTTTGGTTAAAAATTCAAATACTTGGTTAAAATTTAAACTCTTTTGTTAAAAATAATTCTTTTGGTCGAAGATTCATAATTTTAATTGAAAATTCAGCTCTGGTTGAAAATTTAACTACTTTATAGAAAATCAATTTTTTAAACTAAAAATTTAACTATTTAACAACTATTTGGTTGAAAATTGATATATTTGAATGTCCATTTTTGGTTGAAAGTTGATCTTTTCTTGTTCAAAATTCAACAATTGTGATGAAAATTTGTCTTTTTTAATTAAAAATTCAACTATTTTTATGAAAACCCACATATTTGGTGAAAAATCGATTTTTTTTTGTTTTAAAATGAGCTTTTTCTTTGTAAATTAATCTTCTTGTTTAAAAATTCTTCTTTTCGGTTAAAAATTCAAGTATTCCAGTAAAATACTTATGATTTTAGTTGAAAATTTATCTTTCAGATTGAAAATAGAATTACTTCATTAAAGGTTGAATTTTTTTGTTGAAAATTAATTTTTTGTTGTTGAAAATTCATAATTTCAATTCAAAATTAATTCCTTTGGTTGAAATCTGAGCTATTTGATTGAAAATGTTTTTTTCTTTGAGTGAGAAAGAATTTTTTTGTCGAAAATTTAACTGTACTTTTTGAAAATTTGTTTTTTTTTTGGTTGAAAATTATTATTTAATTGAACTGAAAATGTAACTATTATTCCAGCTAAATATTTCATAATTTCAGTTAAAAATTTACATCTTGGCTGAACATTCCTTTTTTGACTAAAAATTTAATTATTCATTTTTTTGTTGAAAATTTATCTTTTTTAGTTCAAAATTAATTTTTTTGGTCAAAAATTCAACTATTTTAGTTGAAGACTCATAATTTTAGTTGAAAATTCAACTTTCTGGTTCAAAATTCAACTATTACAGATAAAGATGATTAATTTTAGTTAAAAATTCATCACTTTGTTTGAAAATGTAACTTGTTTTTTTCAAGTATTTTTTTTTAATTAAATTTTTTTGGTGGAAAGTAATTTTGTAACTTTAAATTTAACTTATTACAATTGAATATTTCATATTTTTAGTTGCAAATTCATCTGTTCAGTTGAACATTAATTTTTTGAACTTAAAATTTATTTAAGTTTTGATTGTCATGGAAATGAAGGTCAAAATAAAAAATGCGATAATTTTTTTTGAAACGTTTCGGTCACTTTTTTGGACCCTCATAAGTAAAAAAACATTTATTAAGTCTGTAAAAAACATACAATTAATGTAGAAAATATTCATAAAACAGAGTAAATAATAATGAATGAAAATTTAAATTTTAAGTAAAAGAAAGAGAAGGGTTGTCTCATAAAAGGAGGCCCTCAATTTTAAATCTATATCACATTATGAGAGAACCCTCTCTTTCTTTTGATTAAAATTTAAATTTTCGTTCATTATTATTTATTCTGTTTTATAAATATTTTCTACATTATTTGTATGTTTTTTATAGAATTAATTTTTTTTTTACTGATGAGAGTCCAAAACAGTGACCGAAACGTTTCAAAAGAATTATCGCATCTTTTATTTTGACCTTCATTTCCATGACTTACTACCTAAAAAGACGAATTTTTAACCAAATACTTGAATTTCAATTAAAAAAGATACATTTTCAAAACAAAAAAAAATTTTTTTCAACAAAATTGTTGAACTTTGAACCAAATAATTCCATTTTTAACCGAAAAACATGAATTTCTAACAAAAAAGGTAATATTAGTCTTTTCGATCGAAAACAATAAAATTTCAACCAAAAATCGTTAGATTCTCTTATTGGTACGGCACCTTATTTGACTACTTTTTTAATTACAGAACACGTCTTTTTTGACTTGAGTTATCTTTTTTTTGCTTTTTAATTCTGCAATCGAAAAAAAGTGCAAATTTAAAAAGGGGGGCAAGTTTTTAGGGGCAGCTAGGGCGGTTTCGGTACCTAAATCTGGCTTTTTGAGTAGGTAAACAATTTTTTTTATCCAATTTACAGGAATAGAAGAAATAGAGGATCTTGCAAAAAATCAAAGATACAGGGAAGCCTGCACCAAATGCTTCCATTTAAGGTACCAAACGCCTCTGAATGAGTTGATTGAATCTCCTTCCAATTTTTTCTTCAACAGTCAAAAAATAGTTCTTCGAGAAAGAAGGCTCAGAGAACTGAAGGAAAAAGAGCGTCTCGAAAAAGAAAAGGCTGACAAAGAAAAAGCTTTTCTAGATACTCTGGAAAATGCAGATGTGTCAAATTTAGAATTATCGAACTGGGAATTGTGATTAAATCTATTAACAGATTTAAGTTGTTAAGTATCATAGTGTATTTTTTTATTAAAGTTTATAATAAAAAGGCTTCGAAAGTCAATGCCAAATTCTTTGAAAAATATATCCAATTCCGAATTTATGTGTAGCGGGATGTACCCTAAACTGGGGCTAAGCGGCACATATGTGGGGCAAAAAGGTACACTCTTAGTTTTTTATTTCAAACGCGATATTGCCAAACAGTTGCCGACTGAAATAATTTATTTCGCAGTTGCTATTGAAGAACGACAAAATTAAATTTAAAGAAAAATTGATTTGTTTAAATCATTGCAGTATAAAAATTAAAAAATAAATTTAATAAAAGCATTAATTTTTTTAGAGATACAGATTGTTCAGTTGATTCAATTTGGTAACTTGATGGAAATTCTGGACTTTCTAATGACGTTTAGTGGCACTAGAAAAATGTATGTATTTGGAACGTACCTAATTTAAATTTTACTTCAATTTAGTCGATTGTCTTTGTTCAGTTTGCATTTTATTTTGCGGGATTTTTCAGTCGATCCCGTCTAAAATTCAAATACGAATATGGTTATCGCCTTGAAAAATTGATTGAGAACTCTAATTCGCTCTCACAATGAAGCCGCGGATTATCTAATCAATAGTTTCAATAATTTCAATGAATCATAACATAGATTAAATTACCCGACGATGGAAAATTACGATATAGTTAGTAGTAATAAATACAAATTATTTGCCATTTATTAAAAAACTATTTATTGGTATCAATATTTTTTAAATTGAAGTAAATCACTTTAATTTTAGGTCTCTGGTTTTTGCAGAAAAAATTCCTTTTATTTAAAAAAAAACATGAAAAATGTAATTGAAAAAATATAAATAAGCTTTCATTTAAATATACTGAAAAGAAACATAATACTTTTAACTAAATGATAGTAATAAATAATACATAAATAAACTAATAGATTCGTAATTAACAATATAATATGAAATGATTAATGATATAAGTATAAAATTTAATAGAAAATAATAATGAAAAATTAATAATTCCTTGAAAAAACGGAATTTTTTGTTTATACATGCATAAGGTAATAAATACTTGTTAACACATTTTTATTGGCAATAAAAAATGTTAATTGTTTTCCAGATATCTTCAAACGATTTAATAACTTTCATTAAAGAAATAAAAAAATTCTTTTTGTCCGTTCTACAAAAGTCAAAAAATTTGTTTAATAAATGTAATAACAACAATTATTATATTTATGCAATAATTAATAGAAGAATAATAAATTTATATTAATTATATAATTAATTATGCATTGATATCGATTAAATTAAATTAAATTTGAACTTATAATTATTTTGTAATAATTGATTAATAAGTTGATTAATTATGTAGATAAATGTTAAAATATGTAAATATACACACCTGTTACGTGAAACACTTTCGGGTCAAACTTTGAAAAACACAGTCAGGTATTATTTAAGAAAATGGCTTTACTTTAAAAACTGATTTAAAAAAAAGTTTAAATCCATTTTCGTTGTGAATGTAGGAGTTTTCTCATTCGGTTTGTAATTTTTAGAAAAAAGGAGAGAGATAAAGTTATTCGTTAGGACGAATAGAACATAACTGGAGACTTAGTAATTTTCAGGTCGTATGTGTGATTGTGACACGCTTTTAGCCAAGGACGTGACCATTCCGGGGGTAATCACAATTTCATTTCACGCCAGTTCCACTGTATGTATGTAGCATGTACTTGTACTCGTATGGTAATCGTATGCACCTCGATCGCTTGTCATTAAAGCTAATCTGATCGCTTTTCTCCACATGACCCAGCACCATGCGCCGCGCGAGCCACCCTCCTCGCCCAGCTTATTTCATTGAAATTAATCTAAACCTATGCCATATAGATACATACTATATACGACATAATTAATCTGGCAAAAAACACTCCACTTTGCAATTACGCTTTTGCATTCGAGTCATATTCAAATAATCAATTTAATCCACTTTTATTCCTGCATCATCCATTTGTAATCCATGTGTAATCTGTAATGCGACTTGGGGTACTAATTGACTACAAGTTAGGACAAAAAAAGGCGAATCTGGGACTTGGGGGCACTAGAGAGCTGGAAACGGCGAATCTGGGACGTGAGGCACTTGAGAGCTACAAGAAATAGCTGGAAACGGCGAATCTTGAACTTAGAGGGGACTAGAGAGCTGGAAACAGAGAATCTGGAACTTGGGGGCAGTAGTGAGCTTCAAGGGACAGCTGGAAACGGATACTCTGGGACTTGGGGACACTAGAGAGCTGGAAACGGCGAATCTGGGACTTGTGGCACTTGAGAGCTACAAGAGGTAGCTGGAAACGGATAATCTGGGACTTGGAGGTACTAGAGAGCTAGAAACGGAGAATCTGGAACTTGGGAGCAGTAGTGAGCTTCAAGAGACAGTTGGAAACGGTGAATCTTGAACTTGGGGACACTAGAGAGCTGGAAAAGGCGAACTTGGGACTTGTGGCACTTAAGAGCTACAAGTGGTAGCTGGAAACGGCAAGTCTGGGACTTGGGACACTTGAGAGCCACAAGAAGTAGCTGGAAACGGCAAATCTTGAACTTGGGGACACTAGAGAGTTGGAAACGGCGAATCTGGGACTTGGGGGCACTTGAGAGCTACAAGAAGTAGCTGGAAACGGCAAATCTTGAACTTGGGGACACTAGAGAGTTGGAAACGGCGAATCTGGGACTTGGGGCACTAGAGAACTACAAGAAAGAGCTGGAAACGGCGAATATTGAACTAGGGGACACTAGAGAGCTGGAAACGGCAAATTTGGGACTTGTGGCACTTAAGAGCTACAAGAGGTAGCTGGAAACGGCAAATCTTGACCTTGGGGATACTAGAGAGCTGGAAACGGCGAATCTTGACCTTGGGGACACTAGAGAGTTGGAAACGGCGAATCTGCGACTTGTGACACTTAAGAGCTACAAGAGGTAGCTGGAAACGGCAAATATGGGACTTGGGACCCTTGAGAGCTACAAGAAAGAGCTGGAAACGGCGAATCTGAAACTTGTGAGACTTGAGAGCTACAAGAGGTAGCTGGAAACGGCAAATATGGGACTTGGGACCCTTGAGAGCTACAAGAAAGAGCTGGAAACGTTATCATACTTGGTCAACCAATATCAATTGATGATTATTTGAACGAACTGAATTGACGGCAAAATCAGTTTAAATATTTTAAAAAAGGAAAATATATAGTTACATAGCCAATAACATTTCCATTATATTTTTTGGACAAAAATATATTATTATCTTCTCATAATTGAACATACCCTGTACAGTATTCAATATTCATGCATACAATTTTATAGGTACGAAACATTTTTCCTGCGTTTATGTATAATTGTATTCGTATAATAAAAATTACCCTTTTTATACTTATACAAGGCGTACATCAGGATTGACTAAATCACTCGATTCCTTTAATTCGAACTGTGGAAATACTGTTGTTGTATTCGCTGTTGTTGGGTGAAGATATTCCTGCACAGTTACGAATTTTGGCCCTCCGAAGGTGTCCAACATTGCGATCGAAGCAATTTTCAACTTGGCAAAGAAGAAGTGATGATCTGAAAAGTAACAAATTTTTTAAAACATAAAATAAATATAAAGAAGCTAAAATATAGAATTTTTCAAGGAATCTGTATTATCATCAGAGAATAACAGAAATTTTAAAGTTTTTTCAGATTAGAGTTATTTTAGAATTATTTTTAATCATTTTTTCTGAAAAATTATCATCTCCTTTCGCATTTATTTTGCTCGATAGTACAAATCCAATTTTTCAGTGAATCTGTATTATCATTGGAGAATAACAGAAAATATTCAACGTCTTTTCAGACTAGATGGAGCTATGCAAGAAAAATTATTTTAAATAATTTTTTTCTGAAAAAGATCTTCTCCTTTCGCTCCTCTGAAAAGACGTTGAATATTGTCTGCCTTCTTTAACTGCATGATGATTTTCAAACATGATAACTCGAGGCAACGCTTGGACATTTTTAGTCATAACTCGGAAACGCGTGAAGATTTTTGATTATTTCTTAGCTCACACAAAAGATAATATTTCATAGAATAAGACCTGTGAATTTTAGATTTTTGCAACATTTTTCTTAGCTCATGACACGAGTTGAAATCGAGATAAAAAATTCGAGAAATTCTGTATCTTTCAAAAAAACTGCTCACGTTCGCGCTAGCTATGTAGATATTTTCCGAAATTCCATAGCATAAATAGAGAACAAATTTTGAACAAGATCAAGATTTATGAGTTGCTCTCTTTTTACAAATTTGGAATTGAAAAAGTAAGATACAGAAAATGTTTACCTGCAGGCATATTTTCTAACCACGGATGCCGACCAAATACTGCTTTCTTTGCGATTTCTATCTCAGCACTATCATTTTTGACCTAAAAATAAAAATACAATTGTTTTAAATAATTTTTTTCTGAAAAAACGATCTTCTCCTCTCCCTCCGCTGGAAATCGAACCACAGAACTTCCGATTGTCGGTAGGGTGCTTTCCCATTAAGCTACTAGAGAGATTGAGAGAAGAAACTTTTTTCAGAAATACACGCATTATTTTTCCAGTGGTAAATCAACATTTTCAAGGAATCTGTATTATCGTCAGAGAATAACAAATTTTTTAAACGTCTTTTCAGACTACATGTAAATATGAATTGAAAATTATTTTAATTAATTTTTTTTCTGAAAAAATATCTCCTTTCAAGTTACTAGAGAGATCGAGAGAAGAAACTTTTTTCAGAAAATACACGCATTATTCTGCAAGGTGGTACATATTAAAATTTTTAAGGAATCAGTATTATCACCAGAGAATAAACGATATTTTTAACGTCTTCTCAGACTAGATGGAAATATAAATTAAATTTTTTTTTGTTTCTGTAAAAGATCATCTCTTTTCTGCAATCGGAAGTTATGTGGTTCGATTCCCAGCAGAGCGAAAAGAGTAGAACTTTTTACAGAAAAAAAATTAAATAAAATAATTTTTAATTCATATTTCCATCTAGTCTGAAAAGACGTTAAAAATATCTGTTATTATCTGATAATAATGCAGATTTCTTGAATGAAATTGTTATTCAAGGTAAACTGAAGCAAATCTTAAGTCTAAAAGAATATGATAAAATCAAAAATCAGTCAAACCTTGACATAATTTTTACAAAGGATATAAACTAATATGTATTAAGCAATGAAATA
>CAKNXH010058560.1:0-13363 GCA_932178445.1 Andricus quercusramuli | reverse complement strand
CTGTGGTGTAGACAGGGCTCGCCCTAATCCAAGAACCCTGGTTATACAGGGAAAGGATTTGTGGCTTGTCAGGATGTGGCTCCATATACAAGGGGCCACACGAAAAAACGCCAAGGGCATGCATAGCCGTCAAGGGTATGGATGCGATCTTGGTGCCTAAATTCTGCTCCAGAGATCTCACCGTTATTAAGGTGAGACTCAGGGGCAGTAGCGGAGAAAGGCTAGAGGTATTTATTGCCTCGTCTTATTTCCCTGGTGATGCCGGGGGACCTCCGCCTCCCAGATAGGTGGATGCTCTAATTCGGTATTGTCAGGAGAATAAGATTCCTCTTCTGTTGGGCTGTGATGCTAACTCTCACCACACGGTGTGGGGAAGCACAAACATCAATGACAGGGGAGAGATTTAATTGAATATATAGCAGGCACAGAGCTGGAGATTCTGAATCGGGGTGATACTCCCACATTCCAGACCAAAAACAGGAGTGAGGTTCTTGATTTGACTCTATGTTCAGGTGCACTGAGGAGCAGGGTAGTTGATTGGAGAGTCTCCGATGAGGAGTCTCTTTCGGATCACAAACACATAGTGTTCCGATTAACCCTAGGAAAACCGGTGGTTTCTAATATCAGAAACCCAAGAAATACACTTTGGGACTCATATAAAGAGGAACTCGAAGGGAGGCTTGCGGAATTCCCCACAAGCTATGGTACCATTGATGAGTTGGAGCACGCCGCGGATTTTCTGCGAAGGGCTCTGACAACATCATATGAGAACAATTGCCCCACAAGCACTATCAAGTCTAGGAAGGGAGCAGAATGGTGGAACACCCACCTGGAGAGACTCCGTAGAAAGACAAGAATGTTGTGCAATAGGGCGAACAGAACTAAATTGCCTTCGGACTGGGACATCTAGAAGAGGGCCCAGTGCGAATACAATAAAAATATAAGGAAATATAAGCAGGAAGATTGGAGGGGCTTCTGCGAGGAATCGAAAAACATTCCGAAAACAGCGAAGCTCCACAAGATCCTAGCGAAAAATCCGGAAGCTCGCCTCGGGCTCATAAGGCTCGATAATGGTGAGTTTGCCAAAGATGAAGAAACAACGCTGAATCACCTGATGGAAGTTCACTTCCCGGGTTTTCAGCGAATCGGAACCGACCTAGAGGAGGAAGACCGGGGCCAGGGGGTGGAGAGGGCCGACTGGAGTTTCGCCGCTAAGTTCGCTGATTACGAAAGGTGGAATGGGCCGTAGGGTTCTTTTGCCCCTTCAAATCACCAGGGGCGGATGGCATTTATCCAGCGCTTTTACAAAAAGGCATGGATTTGGTCGTCCCTCCTCTGACGAAATTATTTAGGGCAAGTATAGCCCTTAAACACGTGCCATCGGCATGGAAGGATGGCAGAGTGGCCTTCATACCCAAACCTGGGAGGGAGGGTTACACTGCTGCCAAAGATTTCCGACCAATCAGCCTAACGTCCTTCATTCTGAAGACGCTAGAGAGGCTGGTCGAGAGATACATTAGGGATGAGGTGCTTTTGGCCTCCCCGTTGCATAGAGGGCAGCATGCTTTCCAGGCAGGCTGCTCGGTAGAAACTGCGCTTCATGCTGTTGTAGCAAAATTGGAGCAGCAGTTGGAACAAAAGGGGTACGCTGTGGGCGCTTTCTTGGATATAGAGTGTGCCTTCAGCAATACTCCTCCAGAAGTCATCTGTCGAGAGGCTCGGAGATGTGGCGTGCCAGTTCAACTAGTATGCTGGATAGGAAGTATGCTACGCCGAAGAAGACTCGAAACCAGATGGGGTGAAGGCCTAGTAAGGGGGATAGCTCCGCGGGGGTGCCCACAGGGGGGTGTCCTGTCGCCCCTCCTGTGGTGCATTGTAGTGGACGGTTTCCTTCGAAGGCTAAATGAAGAAGGGTACTATACCCAAGGATATGCGGACGACTTTGTAATCCTAGTTAGGGGGGCTCATCTGGAAACACTGGTGGGTCTTATAAGGTCGGCGCTGCGCACCGTAGAGCTCTGGTGCGATAGCACAGGGCTCTCGGTAAATCCGGAAAAGACCAACCTGGTCATTTTCACGAGGAATTATAAAGTTCCGAAAGCTGACGCTCCTGTATTTTGTGATGGGAAGCTGACGTTTTCAGACTCGGTTAAATATCTAGGAGTAATCCTGGATAGCAAGCTGAGCTGGGCGAAGCACCTGGAGACCCAATGCAGGAAACTTGTCATGACTTTTTGGATGTGCAGGAGAGCCTTTGGGTTGACGTGGGGGTTAGGGCCTAAAATGCTTGCATGGCTCTACTCTGCTGTCTTAAAACCCAGGTTCCTACATGCAACCGTGGTCTGGTGGCCACGAGCGGAATATGAAACAATGCAGGACAGGCTGCGAAGATTACAAACGCTAGCATTTAGGGGTTTGTCTGGAGCAATGAGGACTGCGCCTACAGCGGCGATAGGATTCATGCTCTGTGAAGAACCCCTACATGTTGCGATAACCGCCAGAGCGGCTCATGCGATGAGCCGCCTGACAAGAGCAAATAGATGGACTCCGGGGACTAAACACACTAGACTCCCGAGTGATATCAGTACACTGCCGATTTTACAGATGAGGGAAGATAAAATAACAAAACACTTCAACTTTGCCAGAGCTTTCCGCGTCTGTATCCCAAGTAGGGATCTGTGGAAAGAAAACGGTAACCCGCTCCTCCAGGGGGAAATCTGGTATACGGATGGCTCCAGGGGAGAGGGAGGGTCAGGAGCAGGAATTTATGACAGTGAGAGAGGAAAAGGGATAGGGATCACACTTGGGCGACATGCTACTGTCTTTCAAGCGGAGGTCCACAACGAAAAGGCGGACCAGTTGGCAAAGTGCGGCGCAGCGGGCGAATTCGTAGGACCGGAACCGGTACTGGGAATAGCGTCTTGCAGTGTCGGGATGGCTATTAAAAACTGGATCCGAACAAAACACAGGGAATACTGGGAACAAACCAAGGGTTGTCGTCAGGCGAAATCCATCCTGGGGTATACCTATAGGATGGACAGAGCCAGGGAAATCCTGAGTTTACCCAAGAAAGACATAAGGACAGTGGTACGGACCCTGACAGGGCACAATCACTTGAACTATCATATGCACAAAATGGGGTATATCCCCACGACAGAGCGCAGGAGGTGCGGCAGGGATGACGAAACATCCCTGCATGTATTATGCCAGTGCCCGGCAGTAGCTAGGCTCAGGCAACAGACCCTCGGTGTCCATTTTATGGAAACAGAGGAAATCGAAACGCGATCGGTGGTCGACATACTAGGCTTCGTCAAGAGGTCTGGGGTCAACTGCTGAGAGTGAAGAAGTAAGGGTGTGGCACAATAGGCTTTATAGCTTGAGCGCCAGGGGAGTTCTCTAATGGATTTCCCGCCCGTAGTAAACCTAACCTAACCTAACCTAGCCAGTTGTAGGTATTTCCAGCAGGTCATTCATTGAAGAAATTAACAGTTGGCTGACTGAGGAACATCAGAATGAGTGGGATTTGGTCGCTGGTTGCAGAAAGGCCAAAACACTCTTGGGCTCAAAACTTAGCTCTAACCGAGCAAGGGAAATACTCAAGATCGGAAGAAAGGAAATCAAAGTCTTAACATAAACGTATATAGGACATGAGTACCTAGGATATCACAGACATAAGATAGGGCTTAAAGAAAGTAATCTCGGTCATCTGTGTGGAAAGGATAATGACATAGCTACTCACATCCTTTGTGGCTGCCCCGCGGTTGAGGGGAAACGCCCAGTGAATCAGCGATATCAGCCAACAGCGCAGCTGCGGTCCCCTTCCTATAGAGAGGGCTATGGGGCCACTCTCAGGCTCACAAGTAGATGCAACGGGATTACCCAAGCGTCAGGGGATGTTGCGGTCTCAACCCAGAACTAATAATAATAAAAACATCGTCGTCAGAACTGAACTGTAATGAGTGTGTCTGTGAATGGTTTGACTTCCGTAAAAAATAATTGTTAATTTCTCAAAAATTCTAACGAAAAACTGAGCCTAATCAAATATCACCCATTCCCATAAGTACTTATTCTAGATCATAATCATCTAACTAGGACTGGATCGTGCCTAATTGGTGCACGGATGTATCCAAAATTTCTGAATTATTTTTTCAGAGTAGAATTTCAATCTGAGGAAAAGTTCCTGTTCCGCTAAGTTTGACGACCTTTCTTTCTTTGACGACTCATTCCTTCTCTTTAAGGCGCTTTTTTAACGCGTGTATCTTTAGATGCGAAACTGACGTTTCGCAGGTTAGGAAACTTTATACGTTTCGCCAGCTTTTGGTTTTCAATGTCTTCTTCGCTTTCTGAAAAAAATGTCTGATTTTCAAAGTGCTTCCATTTTTAATTTAGAAGAGAAAAATTTGACACAAAGTTAAAAAATTTGTAACGGCATGGTGTTTATACATGCTGTTTTTAATTGCTGCTAATTGACGACTATCACGAAATTATTTTCGTGAATATAAATTTATTCATCAAGGAAAATTGTATTTATGTGAGCAATATATCTGGAACTTACCTCCTAGAAAAATAATAAAGGCGTTAAGCAACAAGTCACCGTTTCCTTTATCGCCATTAAGCCATATTTTGTACTTATGACCTCGAACAAAATCATTCTCAGTTTGTGGACGATTATTTTCAATGGAATGAATTGGCACTGTTTTTTTTTGTACCTTTTAAAAACAAGACGTACGCGTGTGAAATCAAGATATTAATATTATATTAAAATCAGAAGAGCCAATCCCTACATCATCTTCTTTTTTTTTTTTGGTTAAAGAATTAATCTTTCTGGTTTAAAAATCGAATATTTCTTTAAAATTTATTCATTTTCTTTTGTAATATTTTTAAACTTATCATTGTTTTCAGAAAACATATTTCTGTTTTCTGGCCATGCGATTTATTTTCTTTTTACACCTAAGTTTAAAACCACGTGGTTCGGACATGGAACCCCCCTTCCCCCATGTAGACGAACGTGACCTTTCGTTCAACCCCTCAGCCCCTAAAGAAACTACGAGCTTTACGGAAGGCTCCTTATTTATAATTATGAAAAATTTATTTTTCGACTATAACTTTTCAAATTATCATAATTGGACGCTGATGTAACGAGAAGAAAGATTCTTCGTATCGAGCCGAATCGATTGACACGAATCAGATGAGCTAATATTAATACAATAGATTCAATAATAAATAAAATGCGGTCTAATACAATATTAAATAGAAATGAAAAATTACATTTATACTGAAATGTTGAAAAGTGTCTTTTAAAATTTAAATCCTAAAAAAGGGGAACAAGGCTTAGCCCCATTAGGATTCTTGAACAACTTCATTCCTGTGAAAATTTGTCTGTTTTCCTTGATTAAGAAAATGTTCTGAAAGTTTTTAATCAATTTTCTGTACCAAAAATGTTGGAGGTTTTATCATTTCTTAATATCCACTAATTTTACTTTATACTTACGGAAAGCTCCAAACCAGCTCTACAGCGTTAGCGTGATTATTGATTTAAACAAAATTCTTCGTCGTAAACGATGTCGTAGACGATGATGTTTACTATCTCAAATTACGGCATCGCATATGATATCATATACGATGTCGTATACGATATCGTATTTGATATCGTATACGATATCGTATTTTATATCGTATACGATATCGTATACGATATCGTATTTGATATCGTATACGATGTCGTATTTTTCAATAGGGTTTATTATAATCAATCATCGTGAAACCATTTTATCTATTATATTGTATCTATCTTATCACATCTGCCCACAATCATAATGACGTATTTTTTTTCTTCCTCAAAAATCATTAGTCTTGTCGTTTTGAATTTGAAGGTGTGCCGCGGCGTGGCGGTACAGATGTACATAATTTTCTCGATTGAAAGTTTTGAAAGAGACTGGTGGCAAGTGATTGGTTAACAATTAAGTTTCTGTTGAGAATTCGAATATTTGATTGAAAATTTGACTTTTTTGGTTGAAAATTCATCTCCTTTGGTAGACAATCTTTGTCGGTCGAAAATTCAACTTTTTTTTTTTTGCAATGCAACAGACTGTGACATGAAATCTCAAAAATTTAAAGCGTTTTATATTGAATTGTATATGGTATCATAATAAGTGGTGTTTAAAATAATTTATTTCACTACTTTCCCCCTATTTTTTTAAACATCACCCTGTTCCCTCTCTATTAAGAGCATTTTAGGCTCAGAAGTGTGAAATTTTATTATTTTTAATTATTCTTCATCCATTATTGTAATTAAAAAAAAACGAAAAAATGCAGGATAAACGTAAAATCCGCATTTAGCCAACAGCTACGTTACTTTCGAGTGGGAGTACAAATTTTCGGCAGAACGGGTATCAGGTTCGCAACCCGGCCTAAAAACAGGAAAGTCTAGTATGGGTTGAAAGCTCCAACCAGTCCAAATTTTCAATTCATAAATTATAGAAATTTCTAGGACATCAGGAAAATAACAAACAATGTTATCTTCTACCCACTACATTGTATGTAGACAAAAACAAAACGTGTTCATACTGTCTCGCTTGAAATCCATTTATTAACAATTTTGATATTTGTTACTTATATTCAGTAAATACATTTTGAATGATTCTAAAAAGCTGTTCTATCTTCGAACGTTTTTTTAAATAATGAGTACAGAGCTATTTACCAATGAAAAAATTTAAAATTATGGTAATTATAATTAAATTCTGAAGATTCCTCTACTTTTGAAATATTTTCCCCACAATTAAAACGTAGTGCATGTAAAATTGAAATAGTTCATAAAAAATGTATATCAGGTTCATTATGAAAAAAAAACAAAAACAATATCACATTAATAGATCATATTAATTTATACAATAATGAAGCCTTGGAAGCGATAAAATTGGACAAACAAAGATCTGTTTTCTGGAACCTTTGTTTAAACTATGAGCGGACGTCGATATAATTCTTTAGATACCGCTATTTTTTCTACACCATACTGGTATACGAGGACATAGACCAGAAAATCTCTTTGAAACTTCATTGTGCGAGTGAGCAAGTCAGACAGAAAATCAGAAAATCAGAAAGGGGGAGTTAGCAAATCAAAATTGGCTACGTGGATTACGGAAGGCTTACTAGTATATATATGGAAACATCTCGTCGCAAATCCCTTTTCCCGCTGAATCAGTATCATCTACTGCCATGTACCCTCATCTACTCGATGAGTAAAAAATGAGAATTGCCGTCGGTACTCTATTCCTCGCTTTTGCCATTTTCCTTGATTCTTTTGGTAAATATATAATAATATAACATCTTCACTCCTCATACTTCCCACCTTCTCAATTTCCTGACTTCTCCATCTTTACTTCCCCTAATTTCACTCGCATACTTTCCTGCTTCTCCTCCCACCATCACTTCCCTTATTTCTCCACCCTCTAATTCCATCAGCGTGAAAGCCTTTAGGAACGAAAAAAATATAATATATACACCCATGCTATATAAATTCATTCCAATTCACCTCCAAAAACGCAGCATTTCCATAGAAATGAAAATTTGATCAGAAATTCAACCAGATCATTTAATCAGATAATGTTTTTCTAATGTTGTCGTGTTGACTCAATTATTACACAAAACCTCTTACCTTCCATTTGAAATGAGAATGTCGTAACTGAAATGATCATAATTAAAAATGTAAAATGATATCATTATTTGTGAGAGACAGTCTTGACATTGATTCCGTTGTTATTTCACATATATGTGAGATAACGGCTAATTATGTATATATTTGTACTCTGATGATGCAATGGAATATTTCTTAGATACAGTTGTTAACCAAATTATTCACTGAAGCATTAATCAGTTTTTCTCTACTTTTCGAAAATGCGGATGCTCTGTACTTTTCCTTTCACTTTGGCGGTCATCTTTAATTCTATTGGTGAATATAATCCTTAATATAAAATCTCTAAACGATATTGTCGTATTCGATTCTGACGATTTTCGAGAGTAACGCTGGTAACGTTTGCTGGCTGTAGGCCGCTCATGTTCAACAGTAGTGTGTGTCTGTGTGTGGTACTGCATTTGAAATTAGTGATGCTAATTGAGTCCCCTTTATGTGCGCATGTTTGGATCAGGGATGTCCAACGCGAGAGCAAAAGAGTCAAAATCTGTCAGTTCGTGATCCCCTCTCTTACCACCTTCGTTGGGACCATGTGGGGAGCGCGGTGTGCAGAGGGGTCGAGTCTCCTCGGCTGCTGGGCGGACGAAGCCGAACTGCCCCGAAAGACGCCGAAAGCGAACAGCTGCGTTAACATTGCGTGCCCAAGGCACGACTATAACGAAACGAGAAGAGGAGAACTCTCGGTAAGGCGCTCGGAGAAGGGGAAGAAACAGGAGGAAAGTTTCAGCGTCAGAACCTCTCGTTGGCCATCCCTGGACTTTGGATTGTAGTATAGTTGATTGGCCGTAGTACGCGCCTGTATTTTAATTCCCAATGAGAACGCGAAATAGAACCAATAAGCGCTATTCGGATGCGCATGACAAGGTGGTGTTTTCGGGATCACTGTGGGAAATAGTAATCGAATCGTAGTTCGTGTTCGATAATACGACACGTCTTTTTTCGTAATTGGTAATGCGCTGCTGCTGCTCAGTGTTGCCAACCGTTGCACGGTAAAGTATGAACAGGAGAAATACGTTCTTTGGTGAAATATATTTTACGGTGAGTAATGAACCATAACCTCAATTGTGATGGTAGTCTATTTTTAAACTCTTTACGAAAACAAGAAATTTTCAAATTAATCATTTTCACGCTCTGTAACTGTGATTTCTATTATCATTTAATCATAGTTATGATACTAATATCATTTGTGAAACTCGTGTACGTTTCGTTTCTACTTTCCTATAGGATTGATCAATCTGTCAGAGATCTGTCTATGTCTACAGATCAAACATTTTATAATTTAAAAAGATGCCCAAATTAAGCATTTTCACGCTCTTAAGGCCATGTGACGAGTGGGTCAGGTGACCGGATTCCTACCTTACGGACACTTTGTTTATTTGTAAACTTATGTTCACAAGAATAGCCACATCGACTTGAAAATTTGGGATAATAAATAGGAAGCACTAAGAAATGCGGCTCTGGTCCTAAATTTCAATAATTATGAAAAAAGCAAAAAAAATTATTCACAAAAAAAAACTTTTTTCATAATTATAAAAATTTAGGACAAATAAAAAAAGTGTCGGTAAGGTAGGAATCCGGTCACGTGACCAACTCGTCACCGCCTATTAAAAAAAAACACCGATATTTTGAGGAATTGATTTTGATAATTTGAAGGGATATAAATACTATAAGGTATTTTTTTTATCCGAAGGAATTTTCAAGTTCTTAAAACAATTGCAAGGAATTTCAAAAGATTTCAAAGAATTAGAAATATTTTGAGGTATTATAAAAGATTTAAAGGAATTTTTAATTGATTTCACTAATTTAATAGGATTTCAGACGATTAACAAAATTTCAATTGATTCCAAAAAATTTCAAATTGAAATCAAACTGAAAAATTAATTTGAAAGAATTTCAGTAGATTCCAAGGAATTCGTTATTTATTTGAATAATTTGAAAGGAATTTTAAAAGACTGGGAATATTTTGGGGCATTTGAAAAGAAACCAAAGCATTTGAAAGAGATGTCAATAATTGCAATGAATTCCAAAAGATTTTAAAGGGATTGAAATATTTTAGGATATTTTAACAGATTGCAAGGAAGTTTCAACTGATCTTAGTAATTTAGTTGATTCAAAAGGGTTTTTGAAGGAATTTTTCAAGATTAGGAATATTTTAGGGTATTTCAAAAGAATACAAGGCATTTCCAAAAGATTTCAACAATTTGAAGGAATTTCAAAGAAATTGAAAGGATTTGAAAACTTTTAGAGGTTTCTTGAAGATTCCAAGTATTTTTCATTTGGTTTCAGTACTTTCGTTGATTTCAGAGGTTTTGAAATATTCTGGAGTCATTTAAAAGATTCCAAGGCATTTTTGGAAGCTTTAAAAAGTTTTAAGTGATTTTCAAAGTTTTAAAAGGTCTTTAAATATTTTGGAGAATTTCTAATGACACCAAGGATTTTTTTGATTTGAATTATGACATATTATGACAGGGATGGGGCTATCTACGAGGGTCTTGGGAAGGTGTTTTCCGGATGTGACTACCTTTAATTTTTAATTATTTTGTCTTCTTCAGTTGAAGGCGCCTGAGACGGGGTCTCATTAATGTACTGGGGGTAATTTTATAAGGCTATATAATATCACTATAAGCACAGTCATATGAAATAGTCTTGGGAGGGTGTATCAGGTAACTTTTTTTGATTTGCAATTTTTTTGCCTGCTTTATTTGAAGATAACTGAGACGGGGTTTGTTAAATATAAAAGGGGTGGTTTTTAGGGTTGTTAAATATTGTTTCCAGGAATGAAATATCTACCAAACTCTTGGGAAAGTGTGTGCGGTGATTATATAAAATTTGAAATTTTTTTGGCTGCTTTAGTTGAAGGCAACTGATACTGGGTTTGTTAAATGTGCCACGGTTGTTTTTTGGGGATGTGTGATATTATTGTAGAAATAACGATATCTGTCAGGCTCTTCAAAGGACCTCTGAGGTGACTATTCTTTATTTGAAATTTTTTGTCTGCTTTAGTTGAAGGCAACTGAGACTGGGTTTGTTAAATGTACCAGGGTTGTTTTTTGGGGATTCGTAATATTTTTGTAGGGATGACGATATTTGCCAGGCTCTTGGAAATGCAACAAAAAATAAAATTTCTTAAAACTAAAGAAATGTAGGCCCTAAATGGAACAACGACCACGTCGCTATTAGTATGGGAATGCTTTGAGGCACTAAATATGTTAGCGACTGAAAACCGAGTCACTCTGCTATGGATCCCTGGACGCAGCGCTATGAAAGGCAATGATATATTGAATAGGCTACCCAAGCTAGCAGTAGGAAGAAATTTTACTGGACCTTAGCCAGTTGTAAAGCGTACGGAGATGCCCCGAAATAGCCTCTTAATGGCTGAGACGGGAATCTCCATTACGCAGATTAATTTGCACCACAGCAAAGGCGCCTCGGCGGTTCTAGCCAGACGCATGTCTGTGGTGTAGACAGGGCTCGCCCTAATCCAAGAACCCTGGTTATACAGGGAAAGGATTTGTGGCTTGTCAGGATGTGGCTCCATATACAAGGGGCCACACGAAAAAACGCCAAGGGCATGCATAGCCGTCAAGGGTATGGATGCGATCTTGGTGCCTAAATTCTGCTCCAGAGATCTCACCGTTATTAAGGTGAGACTCAGGGGCAGTAGCGGAGAAAGGCTAGAGGTATTTATTGCCTCGTCTTATTTCCCTGGTGATGCCGGGGGACCTCCGCCTCCCAGATAGGTGGATGCTCTAATTCGGTATTGTCAGGAGAATAAGATTCCTCTTCTGTTGGGCTGTGATGCTAACTCTCACCACACGGTGTGGGGAAGCACAAACATCAATGACAGGGGAGAGATTTAATTGAATATATAGCAGGCACAGAGCTGGAGATTCTGAATCGGGGTGATACTCCCACATTCCAGACCAAAAACAGGAGTGAGGTTCTTGATTTGACTCTATGTTCAGGTGCACTGAGGAGCAGGGTAGTTGATTGGAGAGTCTCCGATGAGGAGTCTCTTTCGGATCACAAACACATAGTGTTCCGATTAACCCTAGGAAAACCGGTGGTTTCTAATATCAGAAACCCAAGAAATACACTTTGGGACTCATATAAAGAGGAACTCGAAGGGAGGCTTGCGGAATTCCCCACAAGCTATGGTACCATTGATGAGTTGGAGCACGCCGCGGATTTTCTGCGAAGGGCTCTGACAACATCATATGAGAACAATTGCCCCACAAGCACTATCAAGTCTAGGAAGGGAGCAGAATGGTGGAACACCCACCTGGAGAGACTCCGTAGAAAGACAAGAATGTTGTGCAATAGGGCGAACAGAACTAAATTGCCTTCGGACTGGGACATCTAGAAGAGGGCCCAGTGCGAATACAATAAAAATATAAGGAAATATAAGCAGGAAGATTGGAGGGGCTTCTGCGAGGAATCGAAAAACATTCCGAAAACAGCGAAGCTCCACAAGATCCTAGCGAAAAATCCGGAAGCTCGCCTCGGGCTCATAAGGCTCGATAATGGTGAGTTTGCCAAAGATGAAGAAACAACGCTGAATCACCTGATGGAAGTTCACTTCCCGGGTTTTCAGCGAATCGGAACCGACCTAGAGGAGGAAGACCGGGGCCAGGGGGTGGAGAGGGCCGACTGGAGTTTCGCCGCTAAGTTCGCTGATTACGAAAGGTGGAATGGGCCGTAGGGTTCTTTTGCCCCTTCAAATCACCAGGGGCGGATGGCATTTATCCAGCGCTTTTACAAAAAGGCATGGATTTGGTCGTCCCTCCTCTGACGAAATTATTTAGGGCAAGTATAGCCCTTAAACACGTGCCATCGGCATGGAAGGATGGCAGAGTGGCCTTCATACCCAAACCTGGGAGGGAGGGTTACACTGCTGCCAAAGATTTCCGACCAATCAGCCTAACGTCCTTCATTCTGAAGACGCTAGAGAGGCTGGTCGAGAGATACATTAGGGATGAGGTGCTTTTGGCCTCCCCGTTGCATAGAGGGCAGCATGCTTTCCAGGCAGGCTGCTCGGTAGAAACTGCGCTTCATGCTGTTGTAGCAAAATTGGAGCAGCAGTTGGAACAAAAGGGGTACGCTGTGGGCGCTTTCTTGGATATAGAGTGTGCCTTCAGCAATACTCCTCCAGAAGTCATCTGTCGAGAGGCTCGGAGATGTGGCGTGCCAGTTCAACTAGTATGCTGGATAGGAAGTATGCTACGCCGAAGAAGACTCGAAACCAGATGGGGTGAAGGCCTAGTAAGGGGGATAGCTCCGCGGGGGTGCCCACAGGGGGGTGTCCTGTCGCCCCTCCTGTGGTGCATTGTAGTGGACGGTTTCCTTCGAAGGCTAAATGAAGAAGGGTACTATACCCAAGGATATGCGGACGACTTTGTAATCCTAGTTAGGGGGGCTCATCTGGAAACACTGGTGGGTCTTATAAGGTCGGCGCTGCGCACCGTAGAGCTCTGGTGCGATAGCACAGGGCTCTCGGTAAATCCGGAAAAGACCAACCTGGTCATTTTCACGAGGAATTATAAAGTTCCGAAAGCTGACGCTCCTGTATTTTGTGATGGGAAGCTGACGTTTTCAGACTCGGTTAAATATCTAGGAGTAATCCTGGATAGCAAGCTGAGCTGGGCGAAGCACCTGGAGACCCAATGCAGGAAA
>CAKNXH010058559.1:54545-167534 GCA_932178445.1 Andricus quercusramuli | reverse complement strand
AACATGAATGCGTTGAAAGAATGTTAGACTTGAAAACTAGTATGTGGACTACTAAAGGATTGCGTCTGAGCACGAGCATTAGGACTGCCTTCACATCGGGGCCTATATCTCGGAAACTGTTCACTGGACCATTTTTTTGCTCAGGACCTTTTTTGAAGCCAAAAGGTCAAGCTTCCTTTTAAGACTATTTAAAAAAAAATAAAAATACCCCAAGTTGCTAAAAAAGTTAAATAAACAATTGAATTGTTTAAAAAATGCTTAAATTTTGTTTAGTTTTTTTCGTTGATAAAATAGAAGAAAAGAGTAATAAATAACCTTTCGAAAACCCTCATAAAAATTTTAAATCGCTAAAATAGAAAGGAAGTTACAAGCTTTTGAAAATACCCGTGCAGGCGTTGGGGTTGAAAATGTCACCCCCATCACTTGGAGGGGGGTGGTTTTTGTGGTCTATAAATTTGTCGATTAAGTACTATCGGGTAGGTGAACATATTCCCCGAATTTGAAGAAAATCAAAGAACATGACTTTTAAAGTTGGGGCAGTTGAGAAATAATGCCCCATATCTTAAAGTTTCATATTTTTTCCTAAATTCAGTATTTTCGATAGTAAAAATTCTCAATGTGGCAAGTTTGTCCTCAAATTACAAAGCGGGTTTGGAAATAGCACATGTAAGTACGTATAGTTTCGTCCAAAGATACCTGTGATAAGATATATACATAGTTTTTTAATATATTCGAAGATTAAATTAGATGTATTTCAAACCGTTCACCAATAAAATACATCACTGTGTGAGTACTGCATTTTTTTGGGCATTTTTTCTTGTCCAGAATAATAAGAAAACATTATTTCCTAGCGGCTACGACAGGACGCGAGGGCGCGGTGTGTTCGAGGCGCCGAAGTATTCTCACCTCTCACGCGCTCGATCTCTCTTTGACGCGCAGTTTGAATTCTCGTATTTTTCTAACGATTCATTCTATCGAAATAATACTTCCCAGAAAACTGCATTAAACCGTAATGAACATTTCTTTTGCTGGAAGTTTGGGCTTACTCAAAATTCCCTCGATAGAGGAAGCGTTTGAAAGTTGCGTAATATTATTTTGATACTGCTTGGCAAAAAAATTAACAGCTTTTTTTTATAACAAACTAGAGAAGTTTAAACGAGCATATCATCTTTAAAACAGTTTGAAGCATAACTCCTCTAATTTTCATGTAAAAATATCCAAAAGTTTGTCTTTTAGAGCGAGTTGAAGTCAAAATATTTATTAAATTTTGTTTTTGACAAAATCCAGTTTTTTCACTTTCTTTCAGAAACAGTAAAAGATACAACTTTTTCATAGGAGGAAAAAAGATGCGCCATGGAATTTTTTACAAAGTCATATGTTTCAAAAATTTAATATTCGGAATCGATTTAAAGGCAATAGGGGCCAACTGGAACGGCCATATGAATTTTATATGCCCTTACACTATCCAGCGGCTCAATTATAGAGTTGAGTTCGGGGTAAAGTCGGGTAGGGTATGGGAAAAATTCAGCTATGGAGCAGGGTAAAGTCGGTTAGGGTACGGAAGAAAGTCGACTAGGGTTCGGAATGAATATGGTTATGGAGCGAGATAAAGTCTGTTGTCTGATCAGTCGCAATGGTGTTTTTCTGCATCCGTAAGATTTCCGAATGAGGTAGGAGTTGGACCAACATTATTTCTTTGACCAGTTATAGGGATACCTTTTCGCTCCCCACGAGACGTTGAAAAGGGATAGGGGTTTGACCAACATTATTTTCATGACCAGTAACAAGGGTGCCTTTCCTCTCAGAGGATAATGACAAGAGGTAAGGGGTTGAAAAACATTATGTCAGCGACTAGTTATATGGGTGTCTTTTCGCCCCTGATTATACGTTGGAAAGGGGTAGGGGTTTGACCTAAATTATTTCTATGACCAGTCACAAAGGTGCCTTTCCGCCTTACACGAGACGTTGGAAAGGGGTAGGGGTTCGGCCAACATTATTTCTGTGACTAGCCACAGGGCCTCTTTTGCACCCCCATTAGACGTGCGAAAGGGGTAGGGGTTTGACCATCATTATTTATGTGATCAGTTATAGGGGTGCCTTTCTGCTCGTCACCACATGTTGGTGAGGGGTAGGGGTTTGGCCAGAATTAATTCTGTGACCACTCACAGGGGTGGCTTTTCGCTCCCCACGAGACGTTAGTAAGGGGTAGGGGTTTAAGCAAAATTATTTCTGTGACCAGTCACAGGGTTACTTTTCCAACTTTATGAGACGTTAGAAAGGAGTTTGGGTTCGACCAGCATTCTCTCTGTGCACAGTCAAAGGGATCCCTTTCCGCCCCGCAGGAGACGTTAGAAAAAGGTAGGGGTTTCACCAGCATTATTTCTGTGATCAGTCACAGGGGTGCCTTCACGCTCCCAACCAGACGTTGGTAAGGGGTATGGTTTTGACCAACCTTATTTCTGTGACTAGGCACAGGGGTGCCTTCCCGCTACCCACGAGACGTAAGAAAAAGGTAGGGGTTCGACCAAAATTAATTCTGTGACCAGTCACAGAGGTGCCTTATCCTCACATAAGCCGTTGGAAAGGGGTAAGCGTTCGGGCAACATTATTTCTGTGATCAGTTACAGGGGCGCCTTTCCGCTCCCCACGATACGTTGGTGAGGGGTAGTAGTTTGACCACGGAAATCAAGTTTGTGCTAATTCTTACTCGGAAGTAAACGCTATTTGAAACTACACCCATATTATGTATCAGAATATAATTTTGAAGTAATAAGAAATACTAAGTTCAACTACGTGCAAAAGTACATAAGGGGTTCGAGGAAGTTTACGGGTAATCGGTGAGTAGAGGGAAGCATAAGGATTAAACTTCACGTAGTGCTCGTGTCTGCCAATGTCAGCAAAGTCAACCAATGGCTGACTTCTGGTGAGCGCTGGTTAAGATCTGAGGCAGACCTGGTTATATTCCAAGACCAATTGGACCAAGTCCAAAGAAAAGACCAGGCTTTTTCGGGAACTGTGCTATGTGTGATGTCTCCACCCAACACGGATTAGTGAAGGTGTTCAAAATTGAAAAAAAAAATGAATCGACGCATCGCATCGGTTTGGGATTATTCGGGTCGGGTCTGTTGTTCACAAACCGCCCTCAAAACCGGACAACCCAAACTGGCTAGAATATTCGAAAATGATGACTGACCCGAAAGTTCGATTTAAAGATTGGCGTTAATTTTCCGTGATTCATAATAATTTACCATAAATCACCAAAAATATTTTGAAATTTATGAACTGTACTTTCGGGCTGGTTCTGATTCCCAGATCGGGTCAGGATATCGGGTTTTTGGTTCGGACTGCGAACCAGAAACTCGATCCGACCCGAAGTCATTTTTCACATCACTAATGATTAGCAGGTTATGTTCCTAATTCCAGAAGTGACAGGTAAGTATAGGGTTGAGAGGATGTAAACCATCATTATGTTTTAAATTACCTTATAAATTCCATTTTACGTGCATAAAGTGTTTGAATTTCAACTGAAGGAGTATCTTGAACTTGAATTCATATCAGAATCGTAGGTTCAACCGCTGAATGGAAGTCAACCAAAATTTCTGTTTGGAATTCAGATTCTAATTGTATTCCTATAATTTGCGAATGATATATCTAAGAATAATTGAAGATGTGTATAATTTCTGAATTTTGAGGTTTTGACACTATGATCGTATAGTGCAAGGCAGAGTACCGATTTATTTTCTGAAAAGATGAAATACGCCATAATTTTTATGTAATGGGGAGGCAGTGAAGCACCGACATCGTCGCCACAAGTTCTGGTCGCTTGGTGATCCCACAATTAAATTAGCAGCATGTGTACTGAGTGCGTACGACGTGATTGATTTGCACAACGTGTGGTCACCGGGTAACTCGAATCAGCCTACAAGTATTTAGCGTACGGTACAATATCTGTGCACATCGTTGTGGAACTTGAGTATGAGATGGTGTGTCAAGGACCGTACGGTGTTCGTCAAATCTGTGGACCTCCCAGCAACATTTGTATAAATATTTCTTTTCTGCTGCCAACGTCGGCTGACAGTTGGTACGGCGACGATACTTGAAGATGAATAAGCGGTGACACGATGGAGACTAATTGGAGCCAGCTTCTGGGTGTGTTTCCTACGATAAATTGTATTCACTTTGGAATGTTTCCCGTTTTTTTTACGTCTTGTCTAGTGTCACATGATTCTATAAAACCAGAACGAAGTATTGTAGCAAAATTTGTATCAAATTTGGCCAATATACTTCATTCATCTTTTTTCGCGATTAAAACAAAATTTATGCACTTTTAAATCATTCTTCTTCAGTTTTGACCTCTTATTTGGTGTATGAATAAATTTTCCGGTGCCAAAGGTCAAGTGAACAAAATGAAAATTTTAGTTTGAAATGGCTACGTTTGGGACACTATGTGATCCCTTTTCAAGCCTGACATTGATTGAAATGACAAATGAAAGAGTTGTTGCTTTGAATAAGTCGGAGCATAATGGATCATCCTTCATCCCAACAATGTGATTCATTATTAAAAAAATGAATTTGAAACTAGAATTAAAATATAATTTATATATTAATGTCGACAAAAACTTGGATTTATATCACAAATTTGATATATGCACATTGTTGCGATTTTGGATTAACCAAATTAAGCTTGAAATTAATTAATTTAAATTCACATTTTTGATGAATTATCAGAAATTTGTGAAGAGCATAAACAGCGTTTATATAATGAAGTCTTTCAACTCACTTTTATTAAGAAATGGCCTCAAGGAACATTTTCTTCTTCTGAAAATGTTTGTTCTTATCTGGCATTGTTTGGCCGAAAAAATTTGTTTTTCAAATCATTTTTGATGGAGAAACCAGAACCGTTCACAAAAAACTTTCGGTATTGTTGCGGCTCCAGTAAAAGGTGGCTTCCTTTAGAACGGAGACTCCAATATAATTTTTTAAGGGCTCTTTTTCAGTTTTTTGATATTCGCTACATCGTGATAGTGATATAGAAATAAAGATCTGCAATCGGTAAAAGTTTTGGCTTGAAGCCTTCTCAGGGTAGCACCTGATACCTGGCGGCTCAGCTGGCGATTTCTATTGTCTTGCGCTCGAGCTCGATGCTCGTCGAGGCGATGTGATGCTCAACCGGAGGCTGTATTGCATACGTTGCGTTGGTTCGTTTATTTTAAATCCCTATTTAATCCAGCCGATGAAACTTCTGTATGCAATTCTGTATACAATTTTTAAGTAACTGTAATGTTATGTAACGTACGCTACTGCACGTTACTTTAAGAAATTGGTTCATTTCATGGTATTTATACTAAATTATATGTATATGGGGCTATTTCCACAGTTATTTCTGTACGAATGGCCGGATTCTTTTAAAGCGTGTAGACACTTCCATAAAAGAAACAGAAATCTTTCATTAAAGAATGCTAATATTGTGGAAATATTTTTTTTTGCTGTTTATACTTTTCTTGTACAATTAACCGTTTTGAAAATTAAAGCCTTATAAATGATTGAGGGACCGCACTGCATACGGGCGTGAGTGCCAAATTTTGGAAATGCGTTTTATGGGCCTAAACTAATTTTTTTAACCTAACTCATGTTTCTGTATAAGATAATGGTCCAGTTCGGTTTAGAAGTTGGTAAAATCCATGTTTGGTATTTTTTTTTATAAAGTAATATTATCTTTTTTACGTTTTCTTTTCACCATTCGATAGAGCTAAGTAAAAGCTCGAAATAACTTCTGTGTTTTTTTTTTATTAATTTAAAAAACAGAAAAGTTGTGCAACACTTTGTTTAACCATATTTTGATTTTTTAGGACGCACCGCACCATTAATGAGGGGTTTTATCGGATGTGGTTGCTTTTCTTTTAGGATGTTCCTTTCGCGGTTTGATACAGTTAAATGATATATCAAAAGTAAGTTCCTGTTTTTTTGTCTAAATTCAAAAATAAAACAATTATGCAATTTTTTAGGTGTCAAAATTTGAGTTTTTTGGGACGCGTTATTCCTCTGACAACTGTTTTCTCGAAGATGGATGCTCCTTTCAGGATGTTTGTTTTGTGGTTTAATAAAGCCTAGGAGAACCTCGAACCGTCTTCGCATTTTTACATTTTTATCTCAATGCGAAGGTATTGGTTTTATGTGAAAAATTATTTTCGCGGATTCCATCAAATGTCGACGTTTTGAGGCCCCCTGAGCCAGAAAAAGTTATTACTTCGGTGTCTGCCTGTCTGTCGTCGTTGTCGTATTCGTCTGTATAACAGATAAGTTTTAATGGAGAGTCCACATTAGTTAGGGTGACCAGACGTCCTTCTTCTTCGATGATTGTCCTTCCGTCCTTCTTTTTTGTCCGATGTCCTTCTTTTTCAAGATTTTCGTGATATTTCGCGTTTTTTATTGCGCGAACCTAAATTTTGTTCACAATTTCTAATAAAATTGACGTTTGACGTTTGACCAATGAAGATATCACTTGGAGTTATTGCCTCATTGGTCACGACGTTTGCGAAACGTCGAATGATGTTCAATACTTCCACAAAAAAAACATCATAAAGTTTACATAGTTGATTTGAATTATTGATATTATTAAATTTGATCTACAGTTGAAAGATTTTCTGCAACAAAAATTAACCTCAGCGAATAAAGTTGTTGAAAAACTGAGATAATTTCGTGTTTTTAAACTGTCTCAGAATATTTTTTTAGAGAAAAAGCGTCGTCTGCTATGTAGTTGTAGTTGACAGCAGTGCGAAAAACATGAAAGTGTGAATGAAAACGGTCTGGAAATCAGGGCACCAGATTTTAGAAAACATTGTACTTATTAAATTTTCATTTTTAATGAAAATACATTTTCTGTGACTGAGAATAAAGCACTTGACATCAGTGGAAGAGTCACCATATTCACTATGATTTTGACCGTAGTTCACAAGTTGTGAGCACGAAGTAGTATAAGGAGACCCCACTCCCATGCGGTCTTTGGAAAATTCGGACGCGTAGATTAGAATTTAGTTAGTTTGCATCACTCGCGGCGCCTCTCGCGGAAAGGCGTTGAAATACATGATTTACAAATGGCGGCACCAATGGTGTGAGCCAGTGTGAGCCGGGGAAAACTAGAGATCCTCAAGGGAGAGTTGAGACACGGGGTACTCAAATTCTGATTGGTGCCGCTGTACCGGAACCCGCAATTCTAAAAATGGCGCGATTTTCAAATAGAGTGTTAACTCCACAACAGATTTAATACAAAAAAAGAGAATATTGTTGAATTAAACATTTAAATAAATGAAATGTTATTAAATATCACTTTCAGACATATACATATATTATACAAATTTCCATAAATGATATTTGTTAAATAAATACATTTTGTAGGTTGGAAGCAAAGTTTTGGTTGGATAATTAACCTCAAGGTTATACATACAAAGAAAGTAAAAATAAATTGTAGGAAAGGATGAAGATTTGTTCAATTTCACAAAAGCAGTGTTAATTAATTTTCTTTTCCTCACTGGTGAACTCTGAAATGATGTTGGAATTGCATCTTTCATGATTTGTCACTTGCTTTCCAATCTGCTCGATTGATATTCTGAATCCACAATTCTCGAAGTTTCGGATCTCGCGGAATTTGTTTCTAGAAAAACCCGTTTTTAGATCCATTATTGCAGTATAAAATACAGCAATTTACCATTTTTGCAAAACACTTATATCTCACAACAATATTTTCAATATTTTTCTCTTCGGAAAGTAGGTTACACACAACCTCTTTTTCACTTCTTCATTAATCAAAAAACTCGCATATCACACTTCACACATCATAGCTTCAATATAAATAAATTGAGAAAAATGATTTATAATAAATAATGGGCCTGCATTACGCAGTTTTCATTTTTTGATCCTTTTGCTTAAACACGAAAATTTCTCGATGCTCGCTCGCGTGCTACACGTCAGTTTTCAAACTTTTCGCGCCGCTGTGAAATATCGAGTTCCGGTACAGCGGCGAGCATTGGAGGGGGAAACGTTTCTCAACTCTCCCTAGAGGATCTCTAGGGAAAACAAACGTACACATGCTTGTCACGAAACACAGATTTTTACGAATGTGTATGCCTGTACGTATGTAGATCTATATGTATGTATGCATGTTTCCGCAAGAGGCGCTACGAGCGATGCAAGCTAACTAAATCCGAATCCACGCGTCCAAATTTTCCGGGAGTGGGGTCTCCTTATACTACTTCGTGGTTGTGAGGTAGAAGTTTCCTTCCTGACATTTTATTCAAGCAACCATTTTTGGAATTAAAATTTGAAATGTACTTCTACATTAGGATTGATTTCCAATTATTAATGTTCAAACTTTACTTTATGCTGAAATAAATTAAGGATGTAACTTATTTATCACATTATAAATCTTGTTAATGTTTCAACCTCAAAATTAATTGGATTTCTATTTTTCGTTTTGTTCAAAAACAAACGATGGTCGCTGTGTCAATTTTTTATTTTCATTCACGAAAAATGCGTTTTAATTCGTCTGCGATAGGTCTAATCATTTTTAAAATAATAATTAAGTAAGCGAAAAGTTGTTTTGAATCTGGCATCCTAATAATCCTAGTTTATAAATCGAATTCACTCATACTCTGCCATTTTGCCATTGCTGCTAAGGACGTAGCAGATGACAGCTTTTATTCCATCGTAGGATAAAATGTCGCTAAATAGTATGTACAATTTAACAGCGGATAAGTTTACATTCAACAAAATTTAACTTTAGTGTTTTCTGTATTGAAAAGTCTTCGGATTCCAAGACTTGCGATTTCTTTGCCGCAAAAAAGAAAAACATTGAATAGTATCCGGAAGTTTTGAAAATAGCGCAATATTTCTTTGCCATTCCTGGGCATAACGCCAATTGTGAACGTATTTTTTCTCCTATAAACTCTTAGTGGAATGATGAACATGATCAAATGTCACTTGAGATAGTTGAAAATATTATAAATATTCAGTTGAACTTGAAAAACCTACCATGTCTCGAATTTCACCAATATTAAAAAAAAGCCATTATCAATTTGTTAAAAAAATTGGAAGTTCTGAGAAGTATATATAATAATCTACATATTATATTACTATATTCTTTAAATGAAAATGTTGATCTCGAAATATTCATTTGTATTATAATTACGTATATAATGTTTATATTCTGTTCGTGTGTATGTGACTGAACTCCTCGTAAACGGCTGGACCGATTTTAATGAAATTTTGTGTGTGTGTGTGTTCCAGTGGATTCGAGAATGGTTTAGATTCACAATTCAATCCAGTGGAAAATGTAAAAAGTTTAAAATATCAAATTTAAGACGTGTGTACAGGACAACGTCTGTCCGGTCCGCTTGTATCATTTAAATATTTAATGCTCCGTGTATAATTTACTCATATATTAGAGTAATAACCATTTCACTTTTCAAATAGCGCGCCAAATTGGGCAAGAGGTGGGGGGAACTTTATGGTGGGAGGTGGTGAGGAGTGGGGGGTCCTTCTTTCCCTATCAAGTCATCTGGTCACCCTAACACTAGGATTGAGTAACCGACGTAGCATTGACTTGACGTAGACTTGACATAGCAGTAGCGTGGACTAGGGTTTGTAAATCGCAGTGAAAAGTCGACTTTCGACTTTTCGATCGACTTCTTACGCGTCGACTTTCAAAGTCGATTAATCGATGAAAAAAGTCGACTTTTTCGACTTTTTTCGACTTTTCCGCTAGAACATAAATTTACTTTACTTTAAATAACTTACATTAAACTTAATTTGCTTAAAATTACTTTAACTAACTTCACATTATTTAGCCTGCTGTAAATTGAAGAAAAAAGGAAATAAATAGAGACATTTATTAAATATTCAGAAAGAAATATAATATTTAAAACTTTGGATACATTTCGTCAATTCATTTTTCAAAAATTTCATTGCCACCTTGCAGACATGTGGGTATTCCCCCTTCATAAAATTCCAGACGGCCAAAGGATTCGGATTGTCTTTTCGACTCACCGTTGGCCTGTTCAAATACTGCCGTAATTCTAGTAAGTCATTTCCCACTCAGACAAGAGCGACCAATGAGAAGTCGGTGCGGGATAACGTAAAACAGTGAATGGTGTTGATTTCATTTCAGTACATTCGATGCACTTGTCGAATAGTTCTTTTCAATAGTCTCAAAGTTAAAATAAAGTACTCTCCTTTGATGAGATTACCCGCTACATCTGAGGACATTTCAGGATCAATTTTTCAGACTGAATCAACAATCCAATTTCTCACTTGATTCATATCGGCCCTTCTTAGGGCCCACAATAATTCTTTTACGGGGAATACTTTTAAATAATTGACATGTATAAATTACAATTTTTTTTCTTATTGAATATCAACAAGTATTTAGGTTCTATGTTGCAGCAGAATTTACTTATTTTGCAATATATTTTATTCACAACTACGTATTAGTATTATGAACAAATGAAGGGTTTTGATTGACATATAGAGGGAAAACTCGATAATTCGAAGTGCTTTTGGGCAGTAAAAAACTTTGAGTTATCGAAAATAAAAGTATTCATACTATAAGCGTATGTAATACGTTTATACGTTTGAGAGAAGCCCGCTGGCTCGGCCAGAAGCAGACTTGCACGCGATTGGTTGGCGCTATGTGTTCAAGCGCGCCATGCGCGGACGGGTTCAGTGAGTCGTATCGCACTATCGCACAGCAACAGCTGCAAAATTGGATCATGGCTGCAAACATATTTTGGACTTGGCGCGCGGCGGTAAGCAAAAGTCGTCGTAAAGGCTCTTTTACACCTTCCGTCAATCGGTCGTCGACCGACCAACATAACGAAATATCCATTCGCACCTTCGGAAAATTCAATGAAAGTTAGTAACATTTTAGTAATCTTTCAGTGAGTTTCAGAAGGTAACTAAAATATTACTACATTTAACTAAATTTACCGAAGGTGTGAATGGATATTCCGATATATTGGTTGGTCGACGACCGATTGACGGAAGGTGTAAAAGAGCCTTAAGAAGTCGAAAAGTCGAACGAACAAAGTCGACTTCGAGTCGACTTCAATAGCACAAAGTCGAGTGTAAAAATTCGACTTTCGGTCCCTGAAAGTCGACTTTCGAGTAAAGTCGAAGTCGACTTTACCAACCCTAGCGTGGACGCAATGCGCGTGCATATATTGACAACTACTTATTTTTGTTTGTCATTCGCGACACAGCGGAACGCGAGCGACACATAAAAATAAGCAGTTGGCAATACATGCGTGCGCATCGCGTCCACGCTACTGCTATGTCAAGTCAATGCTACGTCGGTTTCTCAATCTTATTGTGCACTCTCCATGAAAGACTAATCGGATTTGATTGTTCTTCAGCACACAGTTTCAGGAACCCAAAAGGCAGATCAAGTTCATTCACCAGCTATTTTAGATAGAAATTCAAAAATTCATCATTAAATTTATCAACTAATCATGAGCGTTGCTGCAATTATCAATAGGCTTCCAATTAAAACGACTGACATCGAAAACAAAAAATTTTCCATCGACAGATGCCCGAATAATGCATTTGTTTTTACCAAAAATATAAAATTGATCAAAATATTATGAATTTTGCTGAAGTTATCATCAAGTTCTTAATTAAACAAGTTGACATAGAAAAAAAAACTAATTTTTATGTCGACAAATGCCTGAATAATAAATTTATTTATTCAATTTGTTTAAAAAATCATAAAATTTATCAACTTATTACGAGTGTTGCTGAAATTGTCATGAAGTTCCCAATTGAGAAGAGTGGCATTGAAAGACCCGAATTTCTGCCGAAAATGCTCGTATAAGGCATTTGTTTTTTAAATTTGTTCAAAAAATCGTGAAATTATTCAAACAATTCATGAATTTTGGTAAAATTATCATAAAGTTCCTAATTAAAAAAAATTGACGTGAAAAAAAAATTTCACTGTCGAAAAATGCATGATTACTGCATCTGTTCATTAAATTTGTTTATAATATAAACAATCATAATCTTAATATAAAAATGTTTTCAATCTAATATTGTTTCTATTCCGATTTCCTGCAATATAACTTAGAAAACGTATAATTATGGGAAATCGTAAAAAACATTTCTACAACAAATTATTTGTTTATAACAAATTTTTTTGTTCATTGTATAATATTCGAACTTCTTCAACTAATGTTACTCTACGAATCTTATGCGATTTCAACAACTGTCTTTTTATTGCCGAGAAACGTGAACGTCAAATAGAAAGAATGGCAATTTTTTTCGTCATATTTGTTTGTTTATGAGAAAATTGAAAACCTTATTTAAAAATTAGGCAAGACAAATCTTTTAGAAATCTTATCAGCTTTTCTTAAATCTTTTTTCGTCCAAATCGGTCAATATTTGTGGGCTGTACGTTATTTTGAACCAAAAAAGTCATTGTTGCCGACTGTGCGCCAGCCGGAGAAGCTGGCTGGGACACGGATAAAAACGTCATGATAAGCTGGTCGGATCCCGTCTTATATTTCGGACGGGACTCTGTCGGTTAATGTGGTCACAGAACGGTTAAAAATGCTGCTTCAGGCCAGATCTTGGTAACTTTATTTTACTCTATTGGCTCATCGTAAAGAATACAGCGTATTTTTAAAATCAAATAAGGTTAACAAATTCTCGCCTATATGTAGATGGGAGAAAAGTTTTCATCATAGTTGATTAAATTTCGGAGACTACGTGGCGATTTCAGGTTAGCGGAAAGAAGAAAAAATGAAATGAATATACATCACTATATACTTTGTTGTAAAATATAAAGTATCCTCGCACTAAGTTGCTCACTTTTGTTTTCGAAATGATGACTGAAATCAGGTTGGTTTCAATTGTGGATCACCATTTTATTTGCGGATTACGAGATGGCGTAAGTGCATTCTCATTCGAGGTGAGAAACTGAAACTTCTATGAAAATGTCAGACGCGGAGGTCAGATGGCGCCACACATGCTGGTATATTTTTATACTTCGCAAATAATAATCCATCTACCATCTGTCAGCAGACTGAGCCAACCTCAATTCTTTTACTTTACCTACCGACTGACCTTGATGAACCTAACCCTTTGTACAATTTGTAGAATTCCTGGAAACCGAAGACAAACAGGATATAAAAACCTTCTTGCAGCAACTCACCTGTCGTGTCAACCAGCACTTGAAGAAAGTCGTAAGCCGTGGTTTATGGAGAGCCTATGCCGCTTCCGAAGAGCTATTCTCCGTAACAGTTGTGAAGACACATTAAATTTTTAACAAGCAAATAAACTTAAATAATAAACAAAGTATAGGTAACAGAAACCTTGAAATAAACTCATTTCATTATTTAATTTTCATGGAAATTATTCACCTTTGTTACCAGTCATTGCGATTATTAGAATCTGAAAACGAGACTGTTCATTATTGTTTATGATGCAAAGAGTTAATATTTTATGTAAAAGTAGCTGATGCAAATTTCTTAATAAAGCTTTACATTCTTGATAAACAATTACCTCATGATTTTATTCAAAATCGGTACAGATATAGTACGTCAAAGTATAGTCATTCAAAAATGTTTAGTAGCTTGTTAAACATAAACATTCGAATAAGATAGTAGATTTAATGCTTCCATGATGATTCATTATGATAAATTAAAAATTTGAATTTTGAAGCTTTTTCGGGTTTCAATCGTGTGCGAAACTATGAATGGCAACATTTATAGTTTCGCACACGATTGAAACCCGAAAAAGCTTTGAAATTTAGAATTTTAATTTATCATTTGAATAAGATCTCCTATATCGGAGCTCAAGTAGATCCAAGAAGGAGTATCTTTCATCTCTTGTCATTTAAAAAAAAATGTCTTGTAAGAAAGAAAACAACAACTGTGGAATTAATATTCTAACAAAAAGAACCACAATTTCAATGTTCCACATTTTCAACGTAATTCCTAATTTTTTATATTAACAATCAACTGAATTAAACAATGATACAGAACATTTTTCCTCGTACATGGATTTAATAATCGATGCTATGTCAGAAGTTTCAAAAAACCTGAAATTGTAAGAGGACTAACCCCCGTGTAAATACACGACTGGCCCAGTACTAGCACAGTACAGATTTCCGGAGTGCCCAGTACTGGGCATCTTTACTAGCTTGCAATGTTCCGCAGTAATAGCGTGCGATACTGTCACAGCTCGAAAAAGTTAAAACAACAAATTTTAAACACTCTTTTTCTATTTGATCATTTATTATTATATGACTTCATATCGATGTAAAATGAATTAACTGTTAGCGGGAATACAAATCGAATATTTTTTAATTGAATAATTAAGATCGACTAATACTTTTCTTCATGTAATATGTAGTTTTTTCTCATTTAATACTTTTTTACAATTTTGTATAATGACATGAAATGGAATTCTTTATGAGTATTTAGAAATTTCAATGATGGAACTTAGAAATTTTATCGGGAACTGTGACAGTTTTTTGTGATAAAAAATTGTTTTAACCTTCCGTGGAACGTTTTGCTTTTTAGGTATTTCAATCGTGTGCCAGAGCGCCCCACCGTAGAGACTGGTCTGATTGGCCAATCAAGTCTTTTTTGAAAAACTCGGGAGGACGGAAAGCCAAATCGGATTAGTATTATATCCATTGTCCCTATTGATGTTCTTAAGGTGTTTTAAGATTTTGAAGGTTTCTCTATGCTTTATTGGAAAAATATTGTATGTTTTTGCGATTAAGGTTGTTTTGTCATATAAAATGTTATGTCCTGTTCCTATTTCTATATGATGCTCAGCTAATGCTGATTGCGTGAAAAGTTTTAGCCTGCCTTTACTCTCATATTCCTTTATTCGTTTGCTCACCGCTCCCCGGATTCTCCAATATAGACTTTGCCGCAGGGGCAAGGGACTTGATATACTCCTGGATATAGTTTGGATGTTGTGTTTGTTGAGAATTCTTCCTATATATTCTATGATAACTTGGATGTAGGGTAGGATGGTGATCGTTTTTCTCTCTCTTTCTCTAGTAGGTTGTTTACTTGTCTTTTTGAGTGTATTTTCTTATAGCTTCATCAATTTGTTTGTGTAATCGTTCTGTATTAGGATTTGTTTAACGTTTTGTGATTCCTTTTGTAAGTTATCTGTATCTGTTATGGAGACAGATCTGTATACAAGGAAGTTGATAACTGATTGTTTTTGAGATGGGTGGTGGTGGGAGGAAGCATGTAAGTATCTGTTTGTGTAGGTGTTTGTATGTCATGAAGTTCACAGAAAACCCACCGATATAAACATACAACTACATGCCTCCTCCCAACAGCAGAGGAATTCTGCTATCCTGGCAGTGCCGAATTAGAGCCAACACCTTGACGACTATGCATGTTCATGGTGTTTTTTTGCGCAGCCCCTCAATAATGAAGGCACACCCTCCCAACCCACTAATTCTTGCCCTATATAACCAGGGTTCTTGGATAAGTATAACCCCCGTCTGCACAACTGAAATATATACGCTCGGTTAAAACCGCCGTAGTGCCTTTACTGTGGTGCAAATTAATCAGCATCATGCAGCTTCCCTTCTCAGCCATTGTTAGGCTGATTCGGGTCGTGTGCGGACGATTCTGCCCCCCCCCCCTCCCCTCGGAGCCCAGATGGGGCCCCCGGAAGGTAACGCTACCCGCCTCTGGATGGGGTCGGTAATCAAGGGCTGCAAGGGCCCTAATTGAAAATTCAGGAAGACCAACAGCCAGAATCCAGACTCTTCCCTTCGGCCTGGCTCCCTGTCTGTCAGAATAAACCTTCCATGAAGCGATTCGTAGAGTGGGGTTCTGGAATGGTACGGTTGCTCTGCGGTACCTTTGGAGATACTCTGTCCCCCTGATCTTCAGATTTAGTCCATCCTTGAGCCTAAACGCTGGAGTTCTCTCTACTAGCCAGTCCCGCGACCAGATGTGTTCGGCCTCCACTATGATGGCCCCCGATCTAATAAAGATACCGTTGAATCTGGGGCTCGCCCCTCGCGGGGTATCGCGTCAATCTCTTTAGAAATTTCCTTCCTCAGCTTGTCTAACTTCTCGGGAGTTAGATAGGCTTTAGGATAACCTGACGCAACAACAACTCTCCCCAGGGTGTCTTTCGCCATCTGTACGAAAGTGAGGTCCTGTGTATCCAGATTCTTCTGCCGTTTCAACTCCCTGTTCGTGGGAGTATCTTTGGAGTCCTTCCTCCTCTTGCCTGTAGAACAAGCCTGAATAGTTGCTCCATATGAAGTTCCAGCAGCCACTACTCCCTACGGAGTGCCGCTACGGTTATTCTTCCGTACGGAGAGTCCCGTTATAGTCCAAGAGCTGGTGACGTTTTTCGTGAAGTGAGAGTATAAGTCCTAGTTTTTCGCTTATATGTCTGGGAAATGACCCTTCTTTCGAAACCCGTAAATGCCAGACACCCTGCTTGGGGCGTTTGGACACCTGAGCCAGGTGAAAAAATCGAAAATTTGCAATGATAGTATAAGAGCCAACTTTCTTCTAGTATTGATTATTGATGCCCCAAGTTTATTATTATTCAATCGCCAGACCGATAGCTTGGGGATAACATACTGCCAGACTAGATAATTATCAATAAAAAAAGTTGGATTTTATAGTGAGAGTATAAGGTCTGGCGTTTTCAATAACATAAAGAATAGTATTCACAGGTAGCATTCGTAAAACGACAGACCGAAATTCCGGGGAGAACACTTTGAAAATTAAGTTTGAAAATGAATAATTTTCCTCTAAAGTGTGGGTCTGAGCGAAGACCGAGGGACAAGGGAGCAGCAGCGTCAGGGCAAAAGGCTGAATAGACCGGATAACGGCTACTTCGACTGCCGGCCACTTCCCTCGGTCCCCGCTCTGGCCCACACTTTGGAGGAAAATTATTCATTTTCAAACTTAATTTTCTAGGTGTTCTCCCCGGAATTTCGGTCTGTCGTTTTACGAATGCTACCTGTGAATACTATTCTTTATGTTATTGAAAATGCCAGACCTTATACTCTCACTGCAAAATCCAACTTTTTTTATTGATAATTATCGAGTCTGGAAGTATGTTATCCCCAAGCTATCGGTCTGGCGATTGAATAATAATAAACTTGGGGCATCAATAATCGATACTAGAAGAAAATTGGCTCTTATACTATCACTGCAAATTTCCGATTTTTTCACCTGGCTCAGGTGTCTAAACGCCCCAGGCAGGGCGTCTGGCATTTACGGGTTTCGAAAGAAGGGCCATTTCCCAGACACATAAGCGAAAAACTAGGACTTATACTCTCACTTCACGAAAAACGTCACCAGCTCTTGGACTATTAGCTGTTCTTCCACAGTGGCAACAAGATTGCCGCGATCGTTGTCAAAAGTCTGCACCGCTCCTGGTGGACTCCTGGTGGTCTTGGGTTTTGTTTGTTTTTCGTATGTCGCTCATTGGTCTCGCGAAAAGCTAGGAAAATAAGGTTCACCCCCCTACCGAGCCCCGCTTGCAGGGGGCGGATCTACATACTATGGAATTCGGCCTGGTGTCCCAAAGTCTCCGTTAAAACACCTCTCTTGTAACTCCGGAGTATCCGCCTCAACTGAGTGGGGGAACGCCGGGGTGTTCAAGGATTTGTTATTCCTGGTGCCATTCAACCGTTGAGAGCGCGATCACATCTCAGCTTGGGAGCATGTAAACTCGCGCCATCGATATTCAAAGTGGCATCGCTATCAGCCCCTGGAAGGGTCGCTCCTCAGTTCAGACCACATAGACTAGAGATCGTCAGTTCCCCAGAGCGGTTACACCTCGCGATGCAGCTCCTTTGATTCACCTATTTCAGATCGATAGTCCATGAGACCCTTAAGCCCTTCCATCAGCTGCAAGGTCCCGCGATCCTCAGGGAGATAGGGACTTATAAATTGCTAATAAACTATTTTTCAACTAAAAATTTCGTTACCAGTATGCGTCAGCCTAATAAATTAATGTTTAAGACATTTATAGTTGTGTGAAGCCATTTATAAATTTAAAAAATCTGCCCGCTTAGCGGGCGCATTCTCATCCCGCGCTTAGCGCGCGGCTCGCTTGCGAGATTGAGCGCACCTAGTGCGCGCACCTGCTGGATCTCGCGCTTCGCGCTCGGATACATTCACCTAACGCTTTAAGCTCGTTTCCTCTGGGTTTTCGCAATTCGTGTGCTCGCTATTACACGCTTCGCGGGCTAATACTCTCTTAGTAAGCGTCGTCGTTATGACCTGCTTTTAGTTTAATTACGTACGTTTTACATAAAAAGAAGAACTAATGTACTTAAGGTTCCATCGACCTTAAGGAACACATTCTCATCAAGACAATCGCGCTTGGCGCTCAATATTTAGTTTGAAAATCATGTGAACCTCGCTCTCCACGCTCGTTTCTGTTCATCGTATAATAGAAATTCAAAAGTTTGAGCGCACTTTCGGCGCGCGATTTTGTTGTCGCGCTTCGCAACGACCATATGTTATGTTCTATGTTCTTGAGATAAAAATGACTAAATTTGTAATTGATTTAAAATGAAGAAGGAAATTCCTTCACTTCAGCGTACATTTCCGTATGTATGTTATTTATTTAAATAACACGTTCGTTCCGCAACACTGTTCTGACTCAGGCTGCTTATCAATCTCTCTAGCGATCACCCCAAGTGAGGAACCTCACAAAATTGTTATGTTTGGTTCCCCACTTGGGCCAATTAGTATCCAGAGCCTTTGTTTCAGGCGTCATTCACTCTACTCACATTCTTTTCATTAACTATTTGTCGCCACCCTTTTCTGTCCTGCCCTACTTCTCTAGCTTCCTTGCATTTTTTCATGCAAGCTCTCCTGTACCTATGGCTTCTTATATCTTTTCGTATACACTTATTTGGTTAGACGTTCAACTTTCATACTTTCATACTTTTGCACCACATTCTTTGAGGATTATTTCGCTTCTCACTTTGTCCATCAGTGTTTTCCCGCAAATTTTGCCAATTGTTTCATGGTTCAATTAGTTTCATACCAATTGCGTTAATTTTACTCTTATTATTTTCTTACCAGGTCCATGTCTCGCTACCGTATAGCACAGTCAGTATAAATAGAGAATTGTGTATTGCCATTTTAGCTTTTTTTGATATATTTTCACTTCTGAGAATGGACCATGCTCTACCGATAACCTCCCGCTCAGAAATTTTGTTGGGGTTCTGGTGGGGTTCTCGCCAATTTGCCCTAGTTCTGGTATGGTTCTGGTATGGAAAACTGACAAGGACCCTACAAAGCGCGTCGCGCTCCCACTTGCAAACGACCCATGTAGGCAAACTCATCAGGCCCTTGTTTGGATTTCTCAGATTTACCCTAGTTTAATTTTTTCCCTCCAATTTCGAATTAAAATAAAATATTTTTGTTCGAAAAGTATATTTATTGCATTATAAGTTGGTACAAATAGTGTGTGTGCAGAGCGAAAAAATGTATAATTTTCCTACTATTTCTTTGAAATTAAACTTTTAAATTTTGAGGTAAGATTATGAATTTGTAATTTTACGCAAGAAGTTCCAAACAACATTTATTCGTTTTATGGCGATCAATTTATTCATGACAATAATCGAGGTTAGTATAAAAATTTTTTTCAGCATTTTCATTTCCAAATAATACTAAACAATTTAAATTACCTTTTGGAGATATTGGATGAGAACTGTCAGATGTATTGTCGCTCTCACCTGTATTCATTTGTTTTCGAGCGCGATATTTTTCGACCGAATACGACTGCTGTCTTGAAGACGTCTTTTTCCATTTTCCGTCTCTTAGATAATTACTAGTTCAATCAATGTTTGGATTATACAATCCCTGAAAAACGCTCTATGTCAAAATGACATTCGCATTTCGCACGCAAGGTACTATGATAAGATATAAGACACAAGCGCCATATACGTGAAGTAACATAAACTTCCCGTGGTCTCGACTCGATTTTCGAAGTTGAAAACTTGAGTTTCTGCGCATGCCCAAGAAAACGATGTTCATTAGCTGTGATTTGCGCCTTCTTTTCAAAAAGACAAATTACGTTTTTCAAACTTTTTATTATATAAGAATAATTTTACACAGAAAATAAAGATTTGGAATTTATCGCAACAGAATTCCCGGATGGTTCAAAGAATTCCCGGCATTTTCCCGTATTTTTCAAGGTTTTACAAAATTCCCGGCAAATTCCCGTATTTCCCGAATTTCCCGGTCGCTAGACACCCTGCATTTCCTTCATCACTGATTGTAACAGTTTGTTGAATTATGTCAGAGAATGTCAGGGAAAAACTGACAGAGTTAGGAAATTTTCGATAAATTAAAGTTGAAATTAATTTTATTATTATGGCTGAAAATCGCAAATATTTGGTGGAAAATTAATCTGTTTCGGTTGGGGATTTAAACTACTTTGTTGAACATTCAACCTTTTTTTTATTGAATTCAACTATTTTTGGTATAAAACTAAAATCTTTTCTGCGCTTGAAATATAATATATCACGTTTCTACTTTTTGTTAAGAATTCATTTCTTTCATTGAAAAAAAACTGTTTAGTTGAAAATTCGTTTTTTTAAATGGGAAATTCAGCTTTTGGATTGAAAATCCACTATTTGATCAAAATTTCATATTTTTGGTTGGAAAATAGTTTCTTTTTAGTTGCAAATAAATTTCTTTAACTGAACATATAACTATTCAATTTTCACTTGAGAATTTATATTTATAGTTGAAAATTAATTAATTTTGCTGAAAACTTGTTTTTCTTTTAATTTAATTTTTTAACGACAAATTGAAATATTATATTTTTGGTTTGTAAATTGAGCTTTTTTAGTTTGAAATTGAATTATTTTATTCAAAAAACATTCATTTGTTACGAAAAAAGAAAAATGTTTTCGAAAATTCGTTTTGTTTTATTTGAACATTTATTTTTCTGACATTTTAAGTATTCTAATCTTGGTTGAAGATAGATTTTTTTAGATGAAAATTCATCAACTTTGTTGAAAATGAGTCTTTTCTGGTAGAAAATTAATCTTTTGGTTTGAAAATTCAACTATTTGTTTAAACATTCACATTTTTGGTAGAAGATTCATCATTTTAGTTAAAAATTCATTTCTTTCATTGAAAATGTATCTCTTTGACTTGAAAACACAACTAAAAAGTGTTTTAAATATATTTAGAAACAAAATTTATTTTGCATTAATATTATTAATCTTCTAGGTGTATGGTTGGTTTTATACCTAGAAGAATTTAGAAATTGACTTTCACTTATTTTATCATTTAAATTTAGTATACTTTCCAATTTGAAACGATGCACTTTTCCGTAAAATTTGAACAATATAATTATTATTAATAAAAACAGAAAATATGATTTTTTACATCCTCATTCAAAATGCTCATGAATGCTCATTAAATTCTCAAAGCACATAAAGGTCGAGCATATTCTCATGTTCATGAGAATTTCTCCGAGCATTTAAACTTTCTGTAAAAGCGGTCTGCGCAAACTCGAGAATACTCTCGACTTGGCAGCTCTCTGGTTAATACGCTACCTTCATGCGTAACCACGGGTTACGCATGAAGTGAGCGTTAAGGTAACGCTATGAAGTTAGCTGAAATGCATGTCGTTTTTATAATAGGATTTTCGCAGTTTTAACAATGATGTCCCGTAGCATAGTCCATGCGCCCTCTATATCTTTATTGCTTCTAAGTGCTTCCCAAGTTACCCTATCTATGCGTTCGTTTAACTTATTCTAAAAATCTATCCGCACTTGCGCTTTCTGTAAAATTTCAATCTTGTTTCACGTTTTTTTCGTTTGTTTGATTCTCTTTCTTCTCCATCCCCGCCCTAAGTTTATTTTGGAGACTAGAAGGTAATGGTCAGTATTGCATTCAGAACCCCTCATGACTCCTGTATCTTTGATTAGTTCTCTTAGTCTTTCATCCGCAATAACGAAGTTAATTATACTGTGGCTATTTTCTTTACGCCAGGTGTACATGTGGATCATTTTCTGTCTAATCTAAGTATTTGTAATAAATAGGCCCTTTTCTTAGCATAAGCTAACTAATTTTCTCCCTGTTACAATTTTTTCTTGTTGGATCCCCAGACTTACTTAGCACCCTTTCTGTATCTGTACCCTGACGTTGGACGCCGACCCATCTGTTCATATCTCCTAGCAGAATGATTCTTTCACCATGATCGCAAGTACTTATTGTATCATTTAAAGTGTCCCAGAAGGCGTCTTTGACATCTCTCTGGTCACTATCAACTGGGGCGTAGCAAGCTATGATAAACAATCTTCTGATTCCTACCTTCATTCTAACCCACGGTAATCTGGGCGATACATTCTTGATTTTTGAGATGCTGGCTTGCTTCTTCGTTCATAATCTAACCGACCCCTTGACTACAATGTGATTCACTATCTACTCCTGGCCATATTTCAAAATCACCTTTCAACACCCCATTTTCTATGTTTCTACTTTCGCAAGCCTCTTTCTTTGTCTCTGATACACATAGAATATCTAGTTTCCTTACGTGCATAGTTTCTCATAGTTCCCTTACCTTAATATAACGGGTTGGGGGGGGGGGGGCATAAATGGAAATCGAGACAGTAGCAATTGGTTGACGTTTTATGCTGAGAAGGTCCCCAGCCTTCAGCAGCGTTGTATTAGATAGGAGTTCCCATGTTCCGATCTGCCAATTCCCGGTCTACAAATCTAAACAAGACAAATCTAAACGAGGAGCCAATAACTCTTTTTTTCACGCACAAACTTTTTTGAATCATTAATTGTCGTATCTTACATGGTTTGACCGTAAAATTGAATTTTTGGATTTTTAATGGTTTTTTGTGCAATAAAAATGTGAATTTTCGATTTTTCAAGGAAATTCAGAAAGTCGTTAGGATAATATTGTGGGGCGTGCAAAAAGAAACATTTTTCTTATCCTGATTTTTTCCGTATCGTGCGTTATTTGGCTGAAAATGTTCATTTTCGTTTCTTCTTCTGGATTTTGAAAATGCTGTAACTCTGCAAATTTATATTTTATCAGAAAATGATGTCGGAATAAATTGTTTGAATTTCCGCGTACTGTGAACAGCTACGCAAACAATTTTCAAATTTTGAAAAAAAATGGTCTCAAAATTTTTAAAATGCTCTCACTTTTAGAATTTGTATCCAAAATGGCTAGCTAACGAATTTGATCTAAAAATCTACATACATACATAAATACCCACAAACATACCCACATACATACACACATGCATACAGTGGACAGACACATTCGTAAAAACCTGTTTTTTGGGTTCAGGGGGTCTCGAAACGTGGATATTTGAGAAAAACCGGGGAGGGGGGGGGGGGGGGGTCAAATTTTACACAAATCTAATACCTTCTCTAGATGAGAATGTAATGTATATCACGGCGAAAAATAGATTATAGCGGTTAATATCTAGATATTACTAGTATTTCTGATGTTTATTCATGGGACGACGATCTACATGTATCAAGATTGAACTTCGACAGTATTGAACGTCCTAATACGCAAGATATTATTCCCAAATATCCGATATATTCCAATTAGAAGCTGGGATTTGAAAACGGCTGCTATCTTGAATATTGAATACTATCCAAGTAAAAATGCTTTGACTGGAGTTCGGTTTGGTGACGTCTTGAGTTCTTCTCCAATACAGCGATGTCTGGCTGCGTCTCAAAATTGAGACGAAATATTATACATTATACATCGTCTTACTTTTATGGTCACGAGACGTAACACGGCTTTTACTTGTCTTAAGACGAGCCTTATCTTTGCTAAGACGGCATTTACTTGTCTTAAGACTACGAAACTTGTCTCAAGACGAGACTTGCCTGGGCTAAAATACCAAATTCCTTGGAAACGAAATAACATTATATATACCGAATATAGCCAAGACATAGCCAAGACGTTTTCATAAGTCTCCCCCATGGCCACCACCCGTGCAGAAATCGCCAAGTTTCTTTCCGGTTCCAGACTTGGCCCAGGGTGGGGCCCCTAGCTTGGATCTAGCTCGAATTTTGCAATGGCTTGAGCTTGGGCCCAGCTAGTGTCAAAGTTCCAAAAATTGAGGACAGATGGCGTAGTACTATTCTCTTTGTTTACTCATTACTTGCGAGTGGCGAGTGTTAATCTTTACAAATGCTCATGCACCAACCACATTCGAACTTTGGGGACCGCGAGCCCAATATATGCATCCCACGCGCCAGCACTTAATATACATGCACGCGAGATGCACACACGGGCGCGCAATCCACAAGGAACGAAGGTGAGTGTGGGACTTACCAAACGGCACCTACCCCTAAACCTTAACTCCTTTCCCGCCAACCCATGTCCTCGGAACCACTTTCGCATTACTGCAAGGACGTGGGTAAAGATTACTCTTAGTTTTTTCTGTGTTACTTCTTAGAAGTATTCTGTCTTTAAAGAGAAAACATGTATATCACCAAGAAAAATAGGTGATAGCAGTTAAAATCTGGATATTAGTAGTATATCTGATGTTTATCTATTGGAATGACGATCTGCATGTATCAAGATTTAACGTCGATAGATATTGAACGTCTTAATACGCAAGAAATAATTCCCAAATATCCGATGTATTCAAATCAGAAGCGGGGATTTAAAAACGGCTGATATCCTGGATATTAATACCACCCGAGTAATTCTCAACCGATTTCAATGGAACTTGGCAGCTGACTAACCAACCATTAAAAAACAAGTTTAGGTCTGATCTTACGTTAGTTTCTTAGAAACTGTAAGATGAAAACAAAACAATAATAATTAAAATTTCCCATTTCCGACCTGCGCTCATCTCTATATCGTAATTTGCCGACTCGATTGGTACCAAAATTTAACGAGAAGTCAGTAGCAAGAGATTCTCGATACATTTTGCAAGAATTTTGTATATCTTGAACAGTTTGTAAACTTTTACGTAACTAGTATAAAAATTGAAAACTCAAAAATGAGAAAAGAGGTAAATTTTGTAAAACTATTAAAAATATCGAAAATTCTTTCAATTTGTATTCAGAATATGTTACTACAGACTTCTTACGAAAAAATAATGTAAATTGGCTGATAGATTAGGCTGCAGAGCAGAACACAGGTGAAAAATTAAATTTTTTATGAATAATTCAACATTACTGCATTCTACATCCAAAGCTGTTGCCTAATATTGAACCTAGAAATCTATAGCAACATTTTCTCGATATTTAACCTCAGAAATTTCGTGTCACCAAAATTGACACTGCCATCGTAAATATTCAAAAAATAAAAGTTGTGTTAAATTTGGCTGATTTGTGCTCTATTGCGGCGCAACAACATTTTTCGGGAAAAACATACAAGCCAAGATGCACAAAAAACTTTTTCTGAGCTAGCATCGCCATTTTCTTTTTCAAAAAAAGAAAAACTTTTTCTAGATAGCACAAAAGTCGTGAAAGAATATTCCGTGAACCAAACTTTGAAGTTGAATGTTATGATATTAAAAACCTATGTGATATTAAGAATAATTTTTAAGCATACATGGGATTTTATTCGGACTATTAGATTAATTCAAATTTCAAAACTTTGTATAGGGCTCTTTATAAAGAAGAAGTTCTATTATATATATATATATATATATATATATATATATATATATATATATATGTATATAATAAAAAAAAAGTTAAATAACCACCGCAGGGTACCACTAAGAGCAACTGCCATCTAAAAAGAAAATGTCAATAGCCCCCAGTAGAACCGCGGTAAAATACACCTATGGCCACGTCTCACATCCGTGAGATGGGTGGTCACAGGGCACGACGAAATCACAACGACAGGCCGGCGAAACCCTCGTGTGTCTTGAGAACACGAAGCGACCCAAGGATGTCAGCTTTCTGCATCCATCTCACAAGTGCCTTGGCATATTTTTGGCACGCGGGTATGGCTTTAAGGTTACGAACCAGTGATAATTTAGCACCTCCGAGAGCACCTATCACAAGGACAATTACTCGTACCGAATATTTTGGGTACAGTCGTTGCAGCTCTCTTTTAAGGTCTTGATACCTCTCCTCTTTTTCTTTCTCCTTTGCAGTGATGTTGTATTCGGACGGAGCCGAGAAGTCGATCACGGATATCGTTCGTTTCTCGAAGTCTTGGAGAACAATGTCAGGCCTCGAGTGCGCAACGGAGACTGCTGCCCGAAAATCGTAGTTCCAGAAAATCTGGCTCTTCTCGTTTCGGACAATTGACTATATGTCCTTTGGAGCGTTCGGCAGGGCAGGGTCGCGACCCACACAGTAAGAGCGACAAAGGTGGTAATAAAGTACTCTTAGAGCCGCATATATATAATTGTCTGAATAATTTCTGATAAACCTTATTTTATTCGATTAAATTGATTTATTCTCAAATTCAATTACATGGTACTATATTATTCAATTAAAATTTCGATTATATTCTAAATTTTAATTTACACTTCTTCACAATTTTGTTTACTGAACTCAACAGATACTCAATTTTCTATAAGATTTTATAGAAATATGTTTTGTCCTCTTTAATAAGGAATGCACTATTGTTGAATGATTGAAAAAAAGTGAAATTTTTCACCTGTGCCCAATCTTCTGTGCCCGAACCTTCAGCCGCATTCATCCGAACGATTTAAACCTTGATAAAATGTCTGTAGTAACATTACTGTTAGAAATTTCTATCGCGATTTTACTTTAAATGCAATAGAAGCAATATGCATATACGTGTAATAAATGTAATATGACATCATCTTGAAGAATCGATATACATGTAGAGTAAAACAGAGTGCGTGAAAGTTCAAAATTCATTGATGCACCAAAATCTTGTCAAATATTTTAAACCAAAGTAATCACCTAAAATTCATTGACTAACTTCTTATTTATAATGAAAATACAACGTACTTCATTATTCGCTTAATTGAAAATTTCCACCCAAAATCCAGTATAATTTATGTGTAACAAGAAAAAAATGTTATGCTTTATTATTTATAATTGAAAATTACTGCCAAAATCATTTTTGATTTGTGTAAAGTGAAATTATCTGACTTTTCTAACTAGGAAGGCTACCCAAGTGTCCGCCTCCGATTTTATTTGTCATCCTGAAGTATGTTTCAGAGCACTAAAAAATAAGGTACACGTATTTTAGTATACGTGTCCAAATTCATATTTAGGGGGTGAAATCGCCCTTCAAAGTTTTCGAATAACTATTTGAGAAATGTAATTTTTAGTGAAATTAATAATCTAAAAGGCCGTTTAAATTTTTTTGGCTGAAATTATATTATTCGATTGCAGTAAAATATTGATTTTTAACTGGCATCCCCTTAAGCAAGGGTGAACTACCCCCTGTGGCTAACATACATAAAAATGTATGATTTTCACCCAAGTTAAATTTTATTTTTAAATGAATAATGAAATGGTATAAAAAATACAAGATGTTATATTCTTTTACACTCTGTTTTAGATTCAAAGTGGATATACTACCCTTGATGTAAATTTTTATTTTCTTGGACAATTGTAACAGTTGCAGTTTAATCGTCGTACTAAAAATTATCATTAGGGCACAAAAACATGGTGGAAATAGAAAACATCGCAGTCTACCGGCATGAGGCACCCACATTCTCAGTCGAAGGGGTTAAATCACCCTCCAAGAACGTTTCCCATTCATGAAGCATGTTAAGTATTGCAAATCAATTATGATGGTATACACAATTTTACAGAAATTTAGTTTTTTCATACCCTATAATATGTTGTAGAAAATAAAATTGTTTTGCGTTACTTACATATATTCTACGAGATGTTCTTCTTTATATTTATTTTTATAACTAAATAATTCTAAAAGGAATCACAAGTATGATCCAGCCATTAGACGTATGTGGATTTAGAGTTTGGAAAAATTTTGTCAAACGATTTTCGGATGATGTTTCATTACATAATTACCACTACGCAGCGCGTCCTCGGGTTGCGTATAGAGGAACGGCCCGTAAGGCTGAACAGCCCCTAAGGTTAACTACGAATACAAGAATAAGCAGTCGCGGACAGCCGATAGAAACCAGTCGTGGGTGTGGTGAGCCCAGCCAAAGATATTGGCCCATCACTGATAGAAAATAGGTACATGATAACCATGGCTTGAGAGGACTCACCCATTCACGTTCATACGCAATGAGTGGGCTCTGGCAAGCCGAGGTGCAGCGTGTTCCCACCTAGAAACACTACCCGAACCAAAACTAAAAATCTTTTAAGGAAAAAATCCTGCTGCCCATTGGACACCGCAGCGATGACACTGCCCGCAAGGGATGTGTGGAATGATTCGCCTGCATAGGGCCAAAGGGGTATTGATGCCAGTAGGCGCGTTGCCTTGCAGGGGGATGTTAGGATACGAGGATGAAACTGTGATGTGTCTGACGACAAGTTGACATGGTCCTCGTCAGAGTCGGAAAGCTCCCATACTTAGACCTAGGGATGTGTGGGGGCTATCACTCCTGGGACAGTGGATTCACCTACGATCGGAATAGGACCCTAACGTGCGGATTATCATGAAACTACCATGGCTAACTTGCAAGAACAAAAAACTACAGTTAAAGATCTAAGGATGGGAACTCTAAACGCGCGTAGTCTAAATACTGGCGGATATAGCGAACTTATTAAGATAGCAAATGGTTACAAAACTGACTTGATAGCACTTCAAGAAACCTGCTGGCCGGGCGATTTCGCGTCAATTTCTAAGGACAACTATACTTTTCACTATGGGGGAGCTAAGAAGTCCAGACTGGGGACCGGTTTTTTTATTAATAATCGAATTTCGCAAGCGGTTATCGACATGCAATTCATTAACGATCGGTTATCATACATTGTACTAAAGGGTAATTTCAGTAAACAGGTATTAATCAATGTGCACTGCCCCACCGAGGACAAAGACGAAGACAATAAAGATCTTTTTTACGAAACAATCGAGCAGGTTTTTGACGAGTTCTCAACTTTTGACGCAAAAATAGTATTGGGAAATTTCAACGCGAAAATTGGAAAAGAACCGATGTATAGGCCTACAATAGGATCAGAAAGTTTGCATTACGTCAGTAATGATAATGGAACTAGAGTAATAAACTTTGCAGCTTCAAAGATCCTCGTTGTCAGAAGCACATATTTCAAGCAGACAGAGTAGCTTAAAAAATAAATGCGATCAAACACATAAGAAGTATCTCGAGATTATTAAGAGTACAAATAGGCTTTATAGATCCAAGAAAAGGGAGTGAGAAAAGAATAAAATACTAGCAATAGAAACGCATAATAAACAAAATGACCCGCGTGAGATATATAGGGGAATCAATTTTATAAGGAAAGGCTTTCAAAGTAGAACGGAAGTCATGAGGGAGGAAAATGGTAATCTAGTAGCCGATGCGACAGAGAGACTGAATTTATGGAAAGACTATTTCGATAAACTATTAAATGTAGGCGAAGCCCCCGTTGCAGGTAATCTCGGCGAAATCCACACTGCTGATCTATTAATTCAAGATCCTGCTAATATAGAAATACAAATGGCCATCAAGAAGTTGAAAAATAACAAAGCCGCGGGCATCGACGACCTACCGTCAAAACTGATAAAAAATGGAGGCCCTTGCCTCACAAGGCAAATTTGTAAATTAATACGCGCAGTTTGGAAAAGAGAACACATGCCGAAGGAATGGAATACCACTATTATTATTCCTACCTTTAATAAAGGCGATAAAACGAACTGTAATAATTATCGGGGAATTTCACTTGTGCCTTCGTGTTATAAGATCCTGTCCAATTACCAGTGTGGATTCCGCCGAAACCGATCTACAAGCGATCAAATGTTTACAATTAGACAACTGCTAGAAAAAAAAGAGAATTTAATGAAGTAGTGCATCAATTATTTATCGATTTCAAAAAAGCTTGCGACTCTATTATACGCGCACGAATGTACTGGATCCTAGAGTTCTTGGGTGTACCAAGAAAATTAGTTAGACTTATCGAAATTTGCTTACGCGGCAGTAGGGGTAGAATACGCGCAAATGGAAGTTTATCTGAAGAGTTCTCGATCCGCGATTGCCTGATACAGGGCGATGCACTTTCGTGTGTCCTTTTCAACTTAGTTTTAGAATACGTGGTCAGACAAGTGCAGGCGAATCCGACCGATGCTACCCTCAATAAGATAATACAAATTCTTGGATATGCGGATCATCTCGACTTACTAGGGGATGATAAAGAAACGGTAGATAAAAATGCAGAAATCACGATCATAAAAGCCAAAGATATTGGCTTGGAATTTAGCAAACCGAAGAAGTAAGATCCGAACAAAGTAATCAAGACGGGCATCTAATGGCCGGAAATATGAAATTCGAAAGGGTTTGCGAGTTTAGGTACCTCGGGTCTATTATAACTAGCGAAAATAAGATTAAAACGGAAATTAAATCAAAATAAATGATTTAAGGGTATATAGACTGTCGGTACAGCTCGCTTTTTTCGGAAAAAAATCTCTTTTTCATGTAACAATGAAAATAAGAAAAATTACTTTTTTGTGGTACAGTTTTCTACTATTAAGCAAAACATGTAGCAGGTAAAGCAGTCAGCGTGCTAAAAATTCTTTTGCGTGACCCTAGCGGAGGAGGGAGAAACTACTATACATTCAGGGACGAACACACCGTATACGAAAACTAGGGGCCCCTACCCAAAGGAGTGGGTAAATTCCCAAAAGGTTTGTTGGGTGGCAAACTTACGGCGAAAGAAGTACCTTTTGTACATTAAATGACAATATACAAGCTTTCTGCATAAACGGCTGATTATACAAACAATATATACAGGTAGTAAAGCGAGTGTAAGGGTAAATGGGAAAAAGAGTGAATGGTTCGATATTATGCAAGGCGTGAAACAAGGATGCGTTATGTCCTCATTGCTTTTTATCATATTCATGGATAAGTGTCTTAGAACTGCCCTCTTCGACGAAAAAGGTGTAGATCTCGAAACCGTCAAGGTACGTGGGTTGGCTTTCGCGAATGACAAGATTGTTATGGCAGAATCAGTCGAAGACTTGCAAAGAATGTTGAATAAACTTAATACAAGCATGAAGAACATGGACCTCAAAATTAACGTGAATAAAACGAAAGTCATGGTGTTTGAGGGAAAAAGTGAGAAAACAATATGCAACATAGTTCTAAATGATGAGAAATTAGAACAAGTTGACAAGTACGTATATCTAGGTAGTCTATTCACTAACGACGGAAAAACAGATGGGGAATTAGATAGGCGCATAAATAAGGGTAAGCAGGTTATCGGTAGAGCAAGGTCCATCCTCACAAATAAAAACATATCAAAAAAAGCTAAAATGGCCATACATAACTCTATTTTCGTACCGGCTGTACTATACGGTAGCGAGACATGGACCTGTCAAGAAAAAGACAGGAGTAAAATCAACGCGATCGGCATGAAACCTCTGCGCATAATATGCGGGAAAACACTGATGGACAAAGTACGAAACGAGACAATCCTCGAAGAATGTGGTACAGGGGAGACACTAGTTGGCATATGGGAAAGAAATCAGCTAAGGTGGTTCGGACATCTTGAAAGAATGAAAGATGAACGACTGACCAAGCAAGTGTATAAAGGTAAAGTAAATGGCAAAATGCCCAGAGCTAGACCGCCGAAAGAATGGTTAGAATCTGTCAATGAGACACTAATACGAAGAGACATAAGAAGCCATAGAAATACAAGAGCCTGCATGAAAAAATGCATGGACGTGAATGAAGCTAGAGTAGTATGCCAGGACAGAAATATGTGGCGACAAATAGTTTATAAACAGAGTGACAATAGAGTGAATGATGCCTGAAACAAAGACCTTGGATACTAATGGGCCCAGGTGGGGAACCATACATAATAATTTTGTGAGGCTGCTCACTTGGGGTGATCGCTAGAGAGATTGATCAGCAACCTGGGTCGGAGCAGTGTTGCGGAGTGAACGTGTCATTTATATAAATAACACGAGAACTCCAGATCAATCTAAAACATCTATACATAACACCTACATACCCATCCACCCTTTACCCATATACCGATCAACCTCATACCTATATACCTATTTCACTACTTTCCAACCGAACAAGTCACGCCTAAAAGGCTTAATGGTATAATAATAAATAATACAAACGTGTAAGATATCGAAAATATTTGTCGCCCAATTTCCTTCGAAAATACCAGATTTATTCGCATTTGACACAAACTGTGCATGTTTGCACAACTCAGGGGCTGTCGCTGCAATAACCGGTTATAGAAGTGTGAAGCACGTGTAGTTGTTGAAATAAAAAGCAAATTCTGCTACTTTTTTCTCCAAAATGGCCTCCTTTCAGCTAATTTGAGTGTACTCTATGTACGCAGGTGTACGTGATTTTCGTGTTCTTTTTAAATGTTTCTGAAAATGTTATGAAATCGGTGCGATATTTGTGAAATCATTCGTATTCGTTTGAAATCATTTACATATGTGAAATCGTTTGATATCTTTGCAATGTTTTGAAATCTCTGAAATGTGGTGGACTGTACCCTTTTTGACATGTTTGGAATTTTTTAATTGTTTCAAAATCATTACGAAATGTTTATGAAATTGTAGAAATATTTTCTACATCTTCCGGAAATCTGTTGTATTCATTGTAAATTGCTGAAATTATCCTGAAGTTCCTAATTAAAAAATTTGACATCGAAAAAAAACGAATTTTTCTCTCGATAAAATGTCTGATTAATACATTTCTTTATTACCTTTGATTTAAAAAAATCATACAATGTATCAACTAATTATGAATGTTGTTGAAATTGTCATGTGATTCCTAAATGAAAGGACTGCCATTGAAAAAAATAATAATTTTTCTGCCGACAAATGCCCTTACAATAAATTCGTTTAAAAAATCATACGATTAATCGAAAAAGTAGGAATTTTGCTTAAATTATCAAACAGTTCCTAATGTATTATAAGGGCATTTGTCGGCAGGAAAATTAATATTTTTTTCAATGGCAGTCCTTTCATTTAGGAATTACATAACAATTTCAACAACATTCATAATTAGTTGATACATTGTATGATTTATGATTTTTTTAAATCAAGGGTAATAAAGAAATGTATTAATCAGACATTTGTCGACAGAAAAATTCGTTTTTTTTTTCGATGTCAAATTTTTTAATTAGGAACTTCATGCTAATTTCAGCAATTTACAATGAATACAACAGATTTCTGGAAGATGTAAAAAATATTTCTACAATTTCATAAACATTTCGTAATGATTGTAAAACAATTTAAAACTTCCAAACATGTCAAAAAGCGTACAGTCCACCACATTTCAGAGATTTCAAAACATTGCAAAGATATCAAACGATTTCACATATGTAAATGATTTCAAACGGATACGAATGATTTCACAAATATCGCACCGATTTCATAACATTTTCAGAAACATTTAAAAAGAACACGAAAATCACGTACAACTGCGTACATAGAGTACAGTCAAATTAGTTGAAAGGAGGCCATTTTGCGGTTATTGCAGCGACAGCCCCTGAGTTGTGCAAACATGCGCAGTTTGTGTCAAATGCGAATCAATCTGGTATTTTCGGAGGAAATTGGGCGACAAATATTATCGATATCTTACACGTTTTTATAATCTGCCGTTTATGCAGAAAGCTTGTATATTGTCATTTAATGTACAAAAGGTACTTCTTTCGCCGTAAGTTTGCCACCCAACAAACCTTTTGGGAATTTACCCACTCCTTTGGGTAGGGGCCCCTAGTTTTTGTATACGGTGTGTTCGTCCCTGAATGTATAGTAGTTTCTCCCTCCTCCGCTAGGGTCGCGCAAAAGAATTCTTAGTACGCTAACTGCTTTACCTGCTACATGTTTTGCTTATTTTTCTTATTTTCATTGTTACATGGAAAATAGATTTTTTTCGAAAAAAGCGAGCTGTACCGACAGTCTATATACCCTTTAGATCATTTACACACAAAAAAAAAATGGCTTCGCCGTTTGGCCTTAATCCATTATCTACGATTTACACTCGATTTCCAGGGCCCTTAAGAGATATAGATTTAGAGTCCCTATGCTCTCTTTTGCCGTTGTTACTTAATTACTTTTGTATTTGAGCGATATGAAAGGAAAATCATTTTTCTGGTATGAAAGAAGAATATCAAACTTTGTTTGTTCGCAGTGGCTTGGTTTGCTCTCCTTTGATTTTTATAGTCAGGCGTCATGACGCCGGACTGTCATGACGCGTCATCTCGATTCGGGAAATCTATACATTACTGCTTCGGAGATCCTATAGAATCAGGATGGACCTTAATAAATTGGACACACATCACTTTATGTATGCACACTGTACATATGTAATATCTAAGATTTTTAATTTTAACGTGTCAGATGTTAAATTCTAACCTCCCTGATTATGAGAACGTTACTTTTTTCTGTTACTTACCAGCAATATCGCGCATATTTAACAAAATAGCAGACATGTTATGTGATAATATCTAGATGCTATATAGTAACATCGGAATTTTTTGTATTTCAAGTTTTAACATCTCACATATTCATCTGCTCGCTATTTTGCGCTTCGCGGGCTAACACTCTCTTAGTTAGCTTCATCGTTATGACCTGCTTTTGGTTTAATTATGTACGTTTTACATAGAAAGAGAAACTAATTTACTTAAGGTTCTATCGACCTTGAGGAAGACATTCTCGTCAAGACACTCGCGCTTCGCGCTCTATATTTCCTTTCAAAATCATGTAAACCTCGCGCGCCACGCTCGTTTCTGTTCATCGTTTAATGGATACTCAAAAGTTTGAGCGCGCGCAAGATGCGAGATTTGGTCGTCGCGCTTCGCAACGACTGTATGTTATGTTCTACGTTCTTCAGATAAAAATGACTGAATTTTTGTATTTGATCCAAAATGAAGAAGGAAATTCCTTCACTTCAGCGTACATTTCTGTATCTTTCTAATTATTCATACAATCAGAAAGCTTTCTCCAACTATCTGAAAAGGGGCGAAAAAAAGCACCTACGTTGTTTTTGGAACATATATATGATAAATTTTTAAATGATTATTGGAAAATGGACATTTAACAAAAACCGCGGGGAGGAGGGGGGGGGGGTGTTAAATCTTACACAAATCTAATACCTTCTCTAGATGAGAATGTAAAAATACAAATTTTCAAGTACCATGAGCATTAATGATGATTATTTTATTGTTTTAATGGTAAGAAATAGCATATAAAACACAAAAACAATGAAATATTGGGAAAAATCACACGAGATAAAAAAGAAATGGAATAAGCAAAGTTTTGATGAGAATGTGCCCACTTATCGGGCTGATTTTTTCACTGTCAATGTAATTTCTTACGAATAAAACAAAAACTGCACGCATCCTATCAAAAAGTCGTATCTTGCATAATTTGACCGTAAAATTGAATTTTTGGATTTTTAATTATTTTTTGTGCAATAAAAATGTGAATTTTCGATTTTTTAAGAAAATTCAAAAATTCGTTATGATAATCTTGCAGGGCGTGCAAAAAGAAACATTTTTCTTCTCTTGACTTTTTTTCGTATCGTGCGTTTTTCGGCTGAAACTGTTAATTTTCGTTTCTTTTTTTGGATATTGAAAATGCTGTAACTCTGAAAATTTTCATTTTATCGAAAAATGTCATGAGAAAAAATTGTTCGAATTTCCGAGTACTATGAACAGCCGCAAATATAATTTTTAAATTTTGAAAAAAAATGGTCCCAAAAATTTTGAAGATGGTCTCACTTTTTGAATTTTTATCAAAAATAGCTGGCTAACGAACCTGACCTTCATTTTAGGATACTTAGGCCCATTCCAATCTGTCAATTCTTTCGAAAGTTATCGTGCTAACAGACTAAAAATCTACATACATACCCACCCACATACCCACATACACACGTACAGACAGACAGACAGACACATTCATAAAAACTTGTTTTTTGAGTTCAGGGGGTCTCAGAACGTGGACATTTGACAAAAACGGGGGGGGGGGGGGGGCCAAATTTTACACAAATCTAATACCTTCTCTAGATGAGAATGCAAAAAGGTCATCGGCGATGCAGAAGTTTGTGCATTTTGCAGTGTTTTGTGGGGGCCCCGGGCCGCGGCCCCGACGGCCCTATTGTAAAGACGGCCCTGAATAGTAGAGATGTTTGTGATAATATCAATATGTTATGTGTTAATATCTAATTCGTGATTTCGTACGGAAGGTTGATGTTTTCTTGTTGGCTTAGGGGTAGGTGAATCTGAAAACAATTACTGAAGATTGAGTTGTGAAAAAACAGTCAAATCTTGCATTTCTCATGTCGAGAGAATAATCTCGTCACTATATGACAAAAATTTCTTGCAAATTATCATAAGATTTAATAAAATTCACTTAGAGTACAATACCCCGCAGCGTTTACTGTTTCCTATAACCCAAAGTATTCTCGGAATATTGTATTGTTAATGCGTTGAAAAATCTATGTTAGGACTCAGTATCTGGATATTTCACTATAAGACAACGATCTCGATATTAAGATACAAAAATATCCATCTATTCAGCTTTAATATCTGAATATTAAAATTGAATATGAAGATATTACACCTTGATATGTAGATCATTGTCCTATAGTTAAAAATACAGATACTGAGTCTTAATATCGAGGGGTACATAACTCCTGCAATCGGTGTACAACGTTATTGCAATCACTTTGCAATCACTTGAAATCACCGTGAAATCACTTGCAATCACGAACAACCACTTGCAATGACTCACAATCACTTACAATCACTTGCAATCACTCTGCAATCATCCGAATTCACCCTGGAATCACGTGAAATCAGGTGCAATCACTCTGCAATCACCAGAATTCACCTTGCAATCACGTCAAATCAAGTTCAATCACTCTGCAATCACCTGAATTCATCCTGCATTCAAGTGCAATCATTTTGCAATCAAATACATTTTTTCGCAAAAAGGAAGAAATTTACGTTTTAAATTTTAACTTATGGAAATCGATTAAAAGTTTGTAAATTATGCATATACATTACGAATTGTCCGAACGTAATGCAAGAAATTGCGAGGAATTAGAAAAATAAAGGCCCCGTGCAATTGTTATCATTGATTGGCCCTCGGCGTGCAGACATCTTGCCAGCTGACGTCACAACATGAAATGCCTAATTGTCGCCAATCAATAACAACAATTGCACGGGGGGATACTCTATTTTTCTAATTTCTTGCATTGAATTCGGACAATTCGTAATATATATGCATAACATACAAACTTTTAATCGATTTTGACGAGTACAAATTTAAAACGTAAATTTCTTCCTTTTTGTGAGAAAATGTATTTGATTACAAAATGATTGCACTTGATTGCAGGGTGAATTCAGGTGATTGCAAAGTGATTGGAATTGATTTTACGTGATTGCAAGGTGAATTCGGGTGATTGCAGAGTGATTTCACTTGATTTCACGTGATTTCAGGGTGAATTTAGATGATTGCAGAGTGATTGAAAGTGATTGTAAGTGATTGCAAGTAATTGTGAGTGATTGTGAGTGATTGCAAGTGGTTTTTAGTGATTGCAAGTGATTTAAAGGTGATTTCAAGTGATTGCAATAACGTTGTACTCACAAACTTTTTTTTGGGGGGGGGGATAATAATTCTTTTTAAAAATTGCATTTTTGATTACTTGATGTCGAACTATATCTAATTTCGTCTAGAAAGTAGATCTTAAAAATTTTCATCGTTTGATTTCAGCAATTTTGAGTTATCAAGCTTCAAGCCAACTCAAGTTTTCGAGTTTTTTTCAACATTCTGGCCCTACTAGCAGTACTTTCAAAACTGATTACAATCGCTCTTTTGCATGCAATGATTTTAAATTGACTTATGTTCATTTGAAAAAGCTGAGAATCTCTCATAATTCACCAGGAAATAATTGCAATCTCTCACAATTCACCGTGCAATGACTGCAATCACTCGTGATTCACCGTTAAATCACTGCAATCACTCGGAATTTACCGCGAAATAACTGCAATCACTCGGTTTTCACCATTAAATCACTGCAGTCACTCAAAATTGACTCTGTAATCACTGGAAATCACAGCATTCACTTGCATTCAATGGCAATCACCTGAATTCACTGCATCCACGTGCAGCCACTTGCAAACACTTGCAATTACTTGCAATCACTCACAATCACTCACAATCACTTGTAATCACTCACAATCACTTGAAATAACTTGCAATAACTTGCAATCACTTGCAATCATGCAATCGGTGTACACCAAAATTCGAAGTTATGTACCCCCCGCTTAATATCCATATTTCTCCGGTCGCGCGCGAAAAGTGGTTCTTAGTAATATAAGCTACAAAATGCAGTTAGGGTCAGTCATTACTTTCATGAACACGTGCTGCCATCTTGTAGCGCCCTCTAGTACTGCATAGCAAACTAGTGGACGTAGTATTATAAGATAAGACTTTGTTTGCGTTACCGACCTCGTGAGTTGAATTTTCAATATCCGTCGGTCGATAAGGGGCAAGCTAGTTAGTTCGCTTGGTAATATGTCATGTTACCACAGTGATTACTTACTGATCATTTTTTCATATCTCTCACATTTATTACTTTGCTTCTTATGAAGTTTATACAATATCCTTTATAATAATAAAATAATAATTGAGTAGGATCATTAAAGATATTGAAGAATAATTAACATTTTTTGGTTCATTTTAATAAAAGCATGAAAACATGAAAACGTAGATAGTCTATATTATTGGTTTGGAAAATGAAAATGAAGTTAATATCTGTCTTACCGACTGCATCACTCTTGGTTATTATTTAATCTAAAATTATGCTATTTACCTCAATTTTCATGTTCTTTACTATTTCCAAAAGTTTCAGGAAAGTATTAATAATTGTTCATACAAAAATGCGGAAACTGAATTGCCTATATGGTAAGTATCGCATGCTCCCAAAGCTATTCTGCAACTGTTGGTGATGAAGATAAATATAGAGATTAAGAACGGATATTTTACTGGGGTTCTCGTTTACACTCATGTTCATAGGTAAAGTAGGCATCAACCTATCTTTCATTCCTTAAAGTAGACTATAATAAACAAAATAATTATTAAAACAGAGTGAAACAGATGGTAAAGATTAAACATAAAGAAAATTTGAAAGGTTTTGTTTAATACATTATTTGTATTAAGCTTTCTTCCTCTGTTAAGGACAGCAATCCCGAAAAATGAATATATGGAGTGGTTGATCACTCTTCAGGTCTGGTGCACAAGCCTTCGTAAAATCTTTGAAATTTTGTTTAAATAATTAAAAATATTTTTTAATCATTGAAAAATCATTGAGATCTTTTGAAATCTCTGAAATCTATGAAATCGTTGAAGTCTTTGTGCAATCTTTGAACAGATATTGTCAAATCTTTGTGAACTCTTTATAAAATCATTGAAATCTTTTAAGACCTTTATGAAATAATTTAAATCCTTGTCAAATCAATTCAATCTTTGAACTATTCGTGAAATCATTAAATCTTTTAAATCTTTTGAAATCTTTGAGGTCTTTGTGAAATCTTTTGCAATCTCTGTGAAATCTTTTGCAAACTTTGAAAGAGCTGAAATCTTTTGAATCTTTGAAGTCTTCGTGAAATCTTTATGACATATTTTGAAATCTTTGAAATCTATTGAAATCTTTGACATTTTTGTGAATTCATTGAAATCTCTGTAAATTTATTGCAATATTTCTGAAATATTTGTGGAATCTTTGTGAAATCTTTTTGAAATCATTAAAATATTTAAGAAATATTTGATTTTCTTGCAATCTTTGAAATCTTTGAAATTTTATAGAAACCTTTTGAAATATCTTTAAAATCTTTGAACTGTTTGTGAAATCTTTTTCAAATTGCTTAAATCTTTTAGAAAAATCTCATTGAAACCTTTGTGAAATCATTGGAATCTTTCCTCCATGAAATACATGCGGTCCGGGTGCCGTTCCGCCGCCGTGCCCCGTAATGTAAGTTTGCAAGATTTGAGTAATAGACCAGTGTGAGTAATCATAAATTCAGTCTCTATCTTGTATTAAATTTGCAAAACGTTGGTGACATGGCAACATTATTAATTATAAACAAATTATTATTTTTTTAATCACTCCGCAGCGAAAATACCGAAGGTTTTGCAAAATGTTGTTTCTGCTTTTTTTCATTGACAGGAGACTATAATATGATTTGCAAAGCTAAGTAAATAACGCAAATTATCTTTTTTTTAATTATTGTTACATTTTTTGCAATTCGACTCCTAAAATTCCAGAGAAAATTGCGAAGGTTGCGTTTTTGGGTAGCAAATGTTAGAAATGTCGAGATTGGAAAATTCTCAAATTTGCACAACGTTGCTCGGCCGGCAATAATATTTAAATTGAAATTAAACAAATTAGTTACTTTTTTAAACTAGCCAAAAATTATTCTGTTTATGACTCCCCTCAGAAAATACCTAAAGTTTTGCAAATTGTTATTTCTGCTTCTTTCCATTGAGAAGATACTATTATATTATTTGCAAAACTGTACGCATGACGCACATCATCGTTTTTCAAATTATTGTTGCATGTTTTGAAATTCCACTCATGAAGTTCCTGCGAGAATTGAAAATGTTGCGTTTTTGGGTAAACAAATTTTGGAAAAGTCAAAGTGTAAAAAATATTAAATTTTCAAAAGGTTGCACGATCGGCAACAATATTAATATTGCAATTAAAACAATTAGGTACTTTGTTGAACTAGCCAAAAATACAAACATTTTGCAAATCCCAGAAGTTGTTTTGTGTTTGAAAGGCTCAAAGTTTATTTTTGAACTTAACATGTCTCATAAAAATCAATAGTTTTAGTGACACTTCACTTTCAGGATCATTCTCCTTCAAAGCGTAAATATTTTATACGTGTAAGTCCCCTGGTTTCTACAAGTCGAGTAACCTCAATAATTGACCTATAAGAATGCTTCCTGTATTGAGATTTTATAAAAGCATTACTAGTATTACTAGTAATGATTTTATAAAGTATCAATACAGGAAGCATTCCTATTGGTCAATTATTGTGGTTATTCTATTTTTGTAATTTTGTTATATAAGAAATGTTCTCTCTGCAAAAATGGAGCAAAAAAGTTGGGGAGTCTCCGACTCAACTAAGTCAACTAAATTATTAAAATTTTTAAAAGTATAAATTTAGAAGTTTTTAAACCAATTTAAGTTTTTAAAAGAATTAAACAAAATTTATGTAAAAAACGAAGCTCCAAAAGTGATAAGATGAGGAAGAGGACTCTATAATAATAACTAAGATGAATTGACGAATTTTGAAATTTAATCTACGTCCTGAAGAGGAAAACGACTCATGTTTTCGAAACGTTGGCAGATGAAATAAATGATTTTTAACATCTAAATCTACTCTTGGTCTGAAGCAGGAAGGAATAGTAAGGAGTGGTATCACCCTATGTGTTCGGTGAGCAGAGGTGGGACAAGTTACGTCCAATAATTCGTTAATGCTAGCTACGAATGAAAACTCGAATGCTCCCCAGTGCACATGCACAGAGCTGTTTTCGCAGTCACATGTTATTCCCACTCAATATGTTACCTTTTGACATCTCGATGCACATGTAGGTTATGTTCGTTTGTTTATGTTCATTCAATACAAAAAGTTCGAAACTTCAAACGCGTGTTGACATCGTTGGCATGGCAACCGCCAGTGCGCATGTGAACGGGGGAGCATACGAGTTTTCATTCGTAGCTAGCATTAACGAATTATTGGACGTCGCTCGTCCCACTCCCCACTTACAGGGATACTACTCCTTACTATTCCTTCGTGGTCTGAAGTATGTCAATTTTTACCATCTACATATATTATTTTTATGAACGGTATTTATTGACTATGTGCAGGTAGGCAGAGCCAAGCACGTAATTTCAGGGAGCGCTCGCAGTGGCGAAACTTGAAAGTTTTTCCGCGCAGCGAGATGCCTCTTTAACGTTGCTTAATATACGTGAGTGCCACGATTTGTGTGTAAACAATCACTTGAACTCGCCGGGAACTCATTTTTATATTTTTCCAAAGAAAGTGCACCTCAAATACCAGAGGTTAAGGTGGATTGCAGCTGTCAAACGAGTCAAGTAAGTACACTGTGACAAGTTTATAAACTGTGTTGTGATGTTTTTTAAAGGTTTAATTTGTTATGTATTTTTTAAATTTCAGCCTCGATGGGTCACCCTGGCAACCATCGCCATCATTCATCTTTTTGGATTGAAAATTCATCACTTTTGTTAACACTTTATCTTTTTGGTTTAAAAATTCATCTCTTTCTTCGATGAAGTTGAAAGTTTTTCATTTAAGGTTATAAACTTTTTACATCTTTTTGGATTGAAAATTCACCTCTTTTGTTAACAGTTTATCTTTTTTGGTGGAAAATTATTTTTCTTAGTTGAAAAATTATCTTTCTGATTGAGAATTCATTCCTTTGGTTATGACGAAAATAGTTATAAGCGAGATTTCTTTTAGGTTGTAACATGAAACAAATTTTTATTTATCAATCGATCTTTAACCATTTGATGGTGTTTGTTAGGTATTCTGTAAGCAAATTTTAATAATTGCAATTTAATAATTAAGTTTTGATCGAATAATGTCTTCACTTGTGGTTTTATAATTTTTGCAAGCATTTGCGAAATTTTTTTAACACAGAAATATACTAGTAAAAAATCCAAAATAATTCTATTACATACTAAATTCAAAACTTTGGTGATTTTTGGTGCTTCTAATTTTGACTCTTGGATCTTGATCTTTTTTCTAGTCTATTTCTGTGCTGAAAAACGCTAAGCATGTTTAGAAAAATGTTTAAATTACAAGTTATAAGGATAATCTCAATAATTAGCAATTGATTATCTTTATAATTCAACGAATTTTGAGTTCAATGCTTTCAGCTGCGTTGTTGGGTTGAAAAATATTGACAAATACATTTTTTTGTAGAAAAGTCATCTTTTTTGGTGGATAATGATTCTTCTTAGTTGAAAAATTATCTCTTTGATTGAGGATTCATTCCTTTGGTTGAAAATTAAACTATTTTTAAGTCAACATCATTTTTCCGGATTCAAAAGAAGCGTAGAAAAGGGGAGTATAAAAACTAAAGAGTTGGGCCTCAAAATCTGCCCCCCGTCAATATCAAAACAGCGGACAAATGCTGTGGAGGAACACAACAATTTTCCGATGCAAAAGTTTGCTCAGAACCAGATGAATTGAAGAAAGATGTTTCAATTCACTGTAACGAAGGATTTCATGGATTTATTTCTATCAAAAAAGATCGATATATTTTGGATTTGGCAGGCGTTAACTCATCAACATTTCATTTGCTCATCTAAGAATTCAGATTGAGAGGCTAATGCAAAGATTAAAAATTTATCGAATTTTATCTAAACTTCCTATTTCCTTGCTGCCATACGCAAATGATAGTACGTTCATGTGTGCAATTTTGGTTAATTTGCAGCTTCATATTTTGAATTTTTCCGATCCCGATGAAGAAAATGTGTAATTTGCTATGCTAATCGTGTTGTAAACAAATTTTCATGTAGACAATTTTCATAGATGTCATTTGAATTGAAATAAATTGAAATACATGAATAAAATAGCAATAACGTTGTATATTTATTCATTAAAAGTTCCACAGCCCCTGCGGTTCATTCTTCATTGCTGTCAATTTTTAATAATTTTAAATAAACAAATAAATTAAAATAAAAAATTACATACCTAAAGATTCACTTTGTACGCTGGTGCACTTATTGATGTCTGTCTTATAATGTCGCTGCATATTCTAGACATGCCGTCGGACTTTAATTCTTCTACTTTAATAACGTTAGTTTCAGCCAATTGTTTTCCTTTTTCGATAGTCGTCAGTGTAAAATTAATTTTTGAATATTGGGATAGAAATTTTGGTTTCATAACTCAATTTTTGGAAGTAACATTGTCGTTTCTCGTCCCTCGATATGCAATACACTAAATAGTTACATGGGACGAAAGGCAACATCGTTATTTATCCACACTTCTCTCACAATATACAATTGTCTCTAAAATTGTCATAATTTTCAAATTAAATTGAAATTTTTAATCATGCTCTGGTTACCTTAAAAAAATTATTTTTAAAAAAATTATTCACTCATCAAAAAATTTTCACGCAATTCCTGAATTGCATATGGTCACTCGTTTTTTAAAAATTTTTTCCTCTTTCTTCTACATCGGCAGTTATTTTATTATTTTCAAACACTTTTTTAAAGAAACTAGATACTGTTACGTCTCGGAGGAGACCCACTTACCTCATCATAAAATTATTAAATATAAACAATTTAAGATATAAAGTTATATTTTATCAACAAGAATTATACAAATGTGCGATATGTGAATATTGCTTGAATTGTTTTAATTATTTTCAATTGGTTCCCGCGATATGTAACCTCAGGAATGTCAGGAAAATCTTGTCTTAGTGTCCACCCTTTAAAAAAGGAAAACACTTCAGTGACGAGATTTTTAATTGAATTCAAAAAAAAGAAAGAAATAAGGGATAGCAATTTTGGATGCAAACTTACCGAAGATTTTCAGTTGTTGTTGCTCAGAACGTTTGGAACTCTTTATTTGTTGGTTGTGGAGGTGATCAGTGTTCCTTTGTTGTTGATTCCTTTGAAGAACTTCCGGAATCCTGGTTAGGGATACGGTTTCGAGATTTGGGCTGATCTCTCTTGTTGCGCTTTTGTATATCGATACAATAGCTGGCTCCCGAACTGCTGGGGAGGGTTTTCTTCAGTTTAAGGGGTCACTGAATTAAGTTATTTGGATTAATAGTTCACTTTTAATTGAATGTATTGTTTTTATATTTTTTAGTACAGTTCAATTTTGTTTCACTTTTATTTTATAATTGGTTTACTTTGAATAAATCCAACTCAAAGATGTTCCGGAGAGTTTCAGGGCAGCACTTCGTCGGTAGAATTAAACTTGTCTTAACCCTTGAAAACGTGGGTATATATAGATAGAAAATGTGATTGGGGATGGAAAAATAGTCTTTTCGTGGACCATTTTTGAGAAGATTTATTGCATTCTTGACCCAGATCCTGGAATAGTGCGTAGGTGGGAGGCCACGCGCAGGTGTTTCCAATGCATTCTCTCGACGGGTTGTCGGCCGCCACATATCGTTGTGACGTTTATAGCCTTTTCACCAATTGGGCCATAGTAGATGGGCCTCGCGTGTTCCTTCGTGGGGCTTCCGATCTTGTGATTGGTTGTGACGTCAATGACCGCGCATGCACATTTGTATGATTTCATGTTCTCTAGAATTTGACATAGAACTTTATAATATGATTCACAATATAAATAGTAAATGTTTATAAGAATGAACATTGATAATAATAGATCATGATGATTAATAATAAGGGATACATGGTGTAATTTATAAATGATGGACTACTCGGATATACATATAAAGTGTTAAATATATCTATGGTCGGTAAGGTAGGGTGCTTATGGTAATGATAGGTACTGAATATTTATCAGAATTGATATTGAATAAATAATGATTATTATAAATAACTGGATATTATGTTTATATAGCGGTCACAGGCCGTGATATTTCAATAATCTATGAGTGTTGTTCAGAGAATATATTCAAAGACTACTTGCTCTTATGGTAATGATAGGTACTGAATATTTATTATAATTGATATTGATGAATGATTATTATTGTAAATAAGTGAATATTATGTTTATATAACGGTCACAGGCCGTAATATTTCAATAATCTATGAGTGTTGTGCAGAGAATATATTTAAAGACTACTTGCTCTTATGGTAATGATAGGTTCTTAATATTTATTATAATTGATATTGATAAATGATTATTATTATAAATAAGTAAATATTATGTATATATAACGGTCACAGGCCGTGACAATACCATGAAAATAGGACGTTAGTAGTAAGTTAATTATCACTAAGTACGATTTGAGAAATGTTTCTATTTTTTGGCTAGTTTAAGGCAGGGTTCCACTTTCAACGCGCGAAAAACATGCGAATTTTTGGTATTTTCTTTTTAACATTAAGAAATATATTGATGTAGGTTTTGTCATGCTTAATAGATATACTCTTAAAAAACATTAAAATTTTTTTTAGTTTATTCTATGCGCTCTATATACATTTAAATGGCACTTTCCTCAGAACCACGTTTTTACCGTTTGTTAACAAAATCTACGAAACTACCGAATAGATCGGTCTGAAATTTTTACTACATATTCTATACATATACATTAACAGGTGGTAGCAGTCTTATCCATTTCATGCAAAAAAAGGCGGCAATTCGAAAAAAAAGTCTCTTCTTTTTTTGCTTATTTTTTGCATGAAAATAATAGTAAACATAAAAATTTTCATATAAATCTGCTACCACCGGTTTATCTATACGTATAGAATATGTGGTAAAAATTTCAGACCGATCTATTCGGTAGTTTCGTAGATTTTTTTAACAAACTGTAAAAACATGGTTCTGAGGAAAGTGCCATTTAAATGTATATAGAGCGCATAATAAAAACTAAAAAATTTTTTAAATGTATTTTAAGAGTATATCTATTAAGCATAACAAACCCTACATCAATATATTCCTTAATGTTAAAAAAAAATACCAAAAATTCGCATGTTTTTCGCGCGTTGAAAGTAGAACCCTGCCGTAAACTAGCCAAAAAATAGAAACATTCCGCAAATCGTACTTAGTGATAATTAACTTACTACTAACGTCCTATTTTCATGGTATCTTATATACCATTAAGCCATTTTCCCTTTCGGCGAGCCTCTAGGGGTAAGCGTGACACTACCCGATTCGGGTAGTGTTTCTAGGTGGATAGTTTCTTATAGTAAATAACTACAAGTGTGGGCTCACCACACCCACGACCGCCAACAGCAACGCAGTAGTATCAGACGGTCACCCATCCAAGTACTAACCGCGCCCAACACTGCTTAACTTCAGTGATCTAACGGGAACTGGTGTTTCCAGCGTGGTATGGCCGTTGCCATATATATGTATCTAGTTTCCTTAAAACAGTTTTTGAAGGTAATAAAATAACTGCCGATGTAGAAAAAAGAGGAAAAATTTGAAAAAAAACGAGTGACCATATAAAATTCTGGAATTGCGTGAACATTTTTTGATGAGTGAATAATTTTTTTAAAATAATTTTTATAAGGTAACCGGAGCATGATTAAAATTTTTAATTTCTTTTGAAAATTAAGACAATTTTAGAGACAATTGTATATTATAAGAGAAGTGTGAATAAATAACGATGTTGCCTTTCGTCCCATGTAACTATTTAGTGTATTGCATATCTAGGGACGAGAGACGATAATGACAGTTCCGATAAATGAGTTATGGAGCCAAAATTTCTATCATAATATTCAAAAATAAAATTTTTTTAGAAATTTATAGTTTCGCCGTTATTTATTGAGATAGTTTACCTTTCTTAATTTTTCAAAAATAGTTTACCTTTCTTAATTTTAAAAAAAAAGTGAATATTACAGATGGATTTGTGTTTAAGAACGGGTTTTGAGTCAGTCAATCATTCTATTAGTTTTACACTGATGACTATCGAAAAAGGGAAACAATTGGCTGAGCCTAACGTTATTAATGTAGAAGAATTAAAGTCCGACGGCATGTCCAGAATATGCAGCGGCATCATAAGACAGACATCAATAAGTGAACAAGCGTACAAAGTGTATCTTGATGTATGTAATTTTTTATTTTAATTTATTTCTTGATTTAAAATTATTAAAAATGTACAGCAATGAAGACTGAACTGCAGAGGCTGTGGAACGTTTAATTAATAAATATACAACGTTATTGCTATTATTTTTATGAAAAAAAATAAGCAAAAAAAAAGAGATTTTCGATTTTTTTTCGAATTGCCGCCATTTTTTTTGCATGTAAATGGAAAAATCTGCTACCACCGGTTAATGTATATGTGTAGAATATGTGCCATTTAAATGTATATAGAGCGCATAAAATAAACTAAAAAAAAATTTTTAATGTATTTTAAGAGTATATCTATTAAGCATAACAAACCCTACATCAATATCTTTCTTAATGTAAAAAAAAAAAATAAAAAAAATAGCCATTTTTTTCGCGCGCTCAAAGAAGAATCGTGCCTTAACATAGTACCTAATTTGTTTAATTGCAATTTTACTATTGTTGCCCATCGTACAACCTTTTAAAAATTTGACATTTTTTAGATTTCGACTTTTCCAAATTGTTTTTACCCAAAAACGCAACATTTGCAATTCTTGCAGGAATTTTATGAGTGGAATTGCAAAAAATGCAACATTACTTTAAAAAACGATGATGTGCGTTATGCATACAGTTTTGCAAATCATATAATGGTCTCTTTTCAATGAAAAGAAGCAGAAATAACAATGTGCAAAACTTTAGGTATTTTCGCTGGGGAGTCATAAACAAAATAATAATTTGTTTATAATTAATAATGTTGCCAAGTAGTAAATGGTTTGCGAATCTAATATGATGTTAGTACTTAGTGAATTATTACTCAGTACGATTTGCAAAATGTTTGTAATTTTTGGCTAGTTTACAAAAGTAACTAATTTGTTCAATTGCAATTTAAATATTATTGTCGGCCGAGTAACGTTTGCAAATTTGAGAATTTTCCAATCTCGATATTTCTAACATTTGCTACCCAAAAACGCAACCTTCGCAATTTGCGCTGGAATTTTGGGAGTCGAATTGCAAAAAATTTAACAATAATTTAAAAAACGATAATTTGCGTTATGTATTTAGTTTTGCAAATCATATTATAGTCTCTTCTCAATGAAAAAAAGCAGAAAGAACGTTTTGCAAAACCTTCGGTATTTTCGCTGGGGAGTGATTAACGAAATAATAATTTGTTTATAATTAATAATGTTGCCAAGTTGTAAGCAGTTTGCAAATGTTATATAACGTTAGCAATGAGTTGTTTATCACTCAGTACGATTTGAAAAATGTTTATAATTTTTGGCTATTTCACCAAAGTAGCTAATATGTTTAATTGCAATTTTAATATTATTGCCGGCCGAGCAACGTTTTGCAAATTTGATAATTTCTCAATCTCGACCTTTCTAAAATTTGCTGCCCAAAAGCACAACCTTCGCAATTTTCGCTGCAATTTACAATAATGTAAAAAACGATAATTTGCGTTATCAGAATTCTCGTGTTAAGACACTCTAGGATTTATTTTTCACCATAAGTTAAATCCGTGGACGAAGCTCTGCTGTTTTGCTTCATGGTTCGGAAACAGTTTGCAGCAAAAACAGTATAAACTGTTTTTTGTAGGAGAGTATACCATCCATTTTCTGAGTATTTTTTCGCAATTTGGTGAAGCTTTCTAAAACCATTCTATATTAAAATGTCGGCTCTTTCCTTTTGTTTTATCTCCAGATCTTTGGACAGTATCTACAAATGAACCATCTCTATTTTGAAAGGGTTTACTGCCCGTTTTAACAATTTCAACTCGTAAATCATCTGGCATTAGTGCTGGCCAATTAGCAACATCGAAACGAGTTAAAAAGGATGAATTGGTTTTGTCATCATCACGTAGCTCTTCTTCGCCCTATCCAATTTGCTCTGATTCTTATTCATTATCGCTATTTCATCGTTTTTCTTGGGCATGTTCGTTTTGATGTTGATCTTCTCCACCTTGTCTTTCGTCTTGTATGTCAGGCTCTTTTTTCAGCGTCTCTTCATCCAATATATTTTGGCACTGTCTTTCAAAATCATCTGTTTCATCCAGAAGGTCACTTTCAACTCTCTGCTGTGTGGTATCTGATACCGAAGCCGAAGATGCTGCATACTTCAAAATAGATCCAGATAACGACTCGATCGTAAGTTGTTTCGATTTTTTTCCTTTTCTTTATTGAAATCCACTTGGTCTAATTCGCTTCATTAGTGTGGTAATTCACTTGCGGTGATATTATAAATTACACAAAACGAAATTGAGAGAGAAAAAGAACTGACAAAGTCGACGAGTATTTATTTAATAATCATTACAGAATAAATTATTCAAGATGGTGTAAATGTTGTTGATTTACTGATCTTACATTTATTTTAGCTCTCAAGCTTTCGCTCCATGACATGGAGGCTCCTCAGGATAACATTTCTTCTCTTCACATTCCGAAGTCAGACATTTTTTTAAAAATATGGAGTACATATAAGTGGATGATATTAAAAACTTTTTTTGTACCGATTTTCTCTTTTTTTCTTATTTTTCTTATTATTTTTTTTTATTTTATTTCATTTATTTTTTTTTTGCCACCAGTGGGCTACAAGTTGGTTGTGACAGAGCGATAGCTCCCGTATTTTTGTGACTTTTCGGTGATGTATATACATCAGTTTATTATAATTCTCCGCCTAAAGTGTGATTTTAACTTCTATGAATCACCGGTTGACAATCATCAAGGGTTAAGTGTGAAGATGAAGCAGAACTGTCTATCTGGGTAATAGCTAATTGGCATCGAATACGTTTTGGATGCATAGTGCTCTCTTGGGCATTATATGCACTACAGGTAACCTGATTTCACATTTCACGCAAGATTTTCTATTCTGAATACGGTTCTGCACTACTTGAAAGACCCTGGTAAAATCTTACAATTTTATACATGTATTTTTCTACTGCGAACGTTCGAAGTTTGGATTTCGTTTCTGAAGGCGCTTTTCTTCATGTGTTAACTTACTTCATGTGCTAATTTATACCTCGTACACACTTGAAAACTTGAGTTAATAACATCTCTGCTATTTCTCTGGCATTTTATCAGGATTTCTAATACATATGCTCAATCACAATCAGCCTCTTCTAAGCTTCAGACGCGTTTCTGTGAAACTTGTAGTAAGGTTATAAAAAAACTTCCGAAAGCTCGGATTTGCACATCATGTAAGGAAGCCTTTCATGCTAAATGCTGTGACTTCTACGAGATTGAGCAAAGGAAGGGATGTGTCTTGTTGGTATGCAGTGTTTGCCGCCATAGTTTTACCGATGTAAGTAACGTTCCAGATTCTTCAACGTTAGTTAAGGAAGTCCAGCTCACTACAGATAGTGAGGAAGAAGCGGAAGTCTCACCGACAAGCCGCTTGAATGAGACTTTCTCAGTTCAATCTGAATCTTCGAAAGGGGATCCCAAACATGAATCAACCAGAATGGGGCCTGACGATCCCTCTCACGTGGTGAAGGAGATATCAGATCCTGTCTCACAATTGATTCTCTCTAAGTTGAGTCTAATTGGTGACAGACTAGGACGAGTGGAAGCCAACGGTACACAGATGTGATCTCTCGGTTTCGACATTGAATTCCAACTATGAAGCACTATCGTCGGATTTGAAAAAAGTAACGGACCAAAATGCTCTCTTGCTCACTCAGATGGATACGGCAAAATAACAAATCACAGATCTTCAATCCCTTCAGAATCAGATGTCAGCGTACTTCAAAGATTGTAGAGAGGAACTTGACAATCTTAAACGTACTTACGAAAAACGTCCATTACATTTGGAACAATCTGACAGGGATAAAGAAGTAATCATTTTAGGGTTTCCTCGAACAACGCCACAAAATCTACCTGAGGTTGTGGAATCTATATGCAAATTATTGAAATCAAGGGCAAATAAGTCACACATTGATAAAGTTTTCAGGCTTCCCGCGAATAAGAAAGATCACTCAAATACGATCGTAGTGAGATTCACTTCTGCCAGACTGAGAAATGATCTGATCTCAGCTAAAATAGGTTACAAAAAATCTATTAGGGTGATTGACATAAATGACAAGTTGACAGATGGTGATATTCAAATCAACCAAAATCATCCACAGGAACTCTACAAACTTCTTAGAAAGATCAAGGTCAAAATAGGATCCGTTAAACTGCCTGGAAGGGCCTGGATTTACAATAAAGAGGTCTGGATTAATCACTCTTCCGATATGTTCTCGAAACCAATAAAGGTTCCTACATTCGACAACTTGGATGAACTGGACAACTTTTTTGCCAGTGCTCTCCTCTCGACTCCATCTGCTTGCAAATGACGTTCAGCATCACCTGGCGTAAGTTTAAAAATTACTCTTCGTAGTTATTCGGAATCTGCTCGCCGTTCACCTCTGTGCTCTCTAGGTATGTCCACTACTCTCTCTCACTCGCTCACTAATTCGGTAGATGTCTCGAGTAATATAACAAACGGCCAGGAAGTCTCTTCTGGGGAAACCTCAACCTTTGCTTCTTATGCAGATAATTTTACAGCTACTTTTACGGCTACCTCAGAAGTCCCTTCTGGAGAAAACATTTCCCTATCAGGCAGTAGCACATATATAAGGGCAATCCGTGTGGCGCATATAAACATTAGATCCCTTTTACCTAGAGTCAATGATGTAGCTGATCGAAGAAGTAACAATGTGGTGAGAGGCAGTGGGGTAGCCATCTATATTAAAGATACATTGAAAATTGAATCCCTAATAGAAAACTGCAATCCGTGTAGCTCGTCTTGCACGGACGGAATCTCTATAGATTTCTATCTAATTCTGGTTAACTTGAAGGAATCTCGACTTGCCATTCTGGCGGTATATGAAAGTCGCAGTGCGGATCCCTCTTGGGACGGTACTCTGGAAGATGCCTTAGTTCGCGCAACCTGTGAATCTGATCACACCATATGTCTGGGCGATTTCAATGTGAATGTAACTGAGGCTGGGAATCCAGGCCGGGAGAAATAATACTCTCTCTCTCGCCCTCTTCGTTTAAATCAGATTATTGATGTCCCAACACAAGCAAATGCAACCTTAGATCTTCTTTTTGTTAGCACAAATTTCGCATCAGCGACTCAGGTGTTAATGCAGAGGCCTTAGAATATCTGCTTCAGGACTTACGAGATTTAGCAAACAAATTTGAGTCAGTCTCCGATAACAAACTAGTATTTCGGCAGATCGACTTGAACAATCTTTACAATGCTATGAAGTCAATCACTTCCACAGCAACTGGATCAGACGGCATTAACAACTCATAAATTCATTTGTGTCTGCCCTCACGTCTTCCAGCACTATTAGATATAATGAACACCTCCTTAACACTAGAAGTGTTCCCCTCTGCTTGAAAAGTAGGCATTGTGCGCCCATTGCCGAAAAGCGAAAACCCAAGTTCTTATAAAGATCTTCGCCCAATCACCATCCTACCTTATCTCTCAAAAATCTTGGAGAAGATCTGTGTACATCAGTTAAACTTCTTTGTTAACAAAAACGGGGTCTTACCTTCTTGCCAGTCGGGCTTTAGGAAGGGGTTCTCTGCTGAGACAACCCTCCTCCACGTTTCTGATGAGATAGGTCGGGCGTTGGACTGTTCTGAGGTAATCTTGATGGGCCTGTTAGATCTATCCCGTGCTTTCGAAACATTGAACCACGGCTTACTCTTGACAAAGCTGGAGTCAATAGGATTGTCGGAATCCCTTCTGAGTTGGTATGAAGGTTTCCTTTCGAACAGAGAACAATGTGTGGCGTTGTCTGACCCTCAAACCACGCGAAAGTCTCATCGAAGAAGTGTGAATAGAGGTGTGCCACAGGGGGCAGTTAATAGCCCAACTCTATTTTCAATCTATACTAACGATCTGCAAGTGGCAATTTTCGAGGTCTTACGGCTGATAGAACCAATTGCTCAGGGTGAAATTAAGTTCACTATACATATGTACGCGGACGATATTCAAATCTATGTGCAATGTAAATTGGAAGATATTGAGGAGGGAGCAGCGATTCTGAATGTGGTGTTAATCTGCGTAGCAGGCTGGGCAGAACAACGCGCGGTAGTCGTAAATCCGTCCAAATCGGTTATTCTACCGATCGGGAAGGTTGACCGAGACCGTTTGCCTATTTTCAGTATCAACTCCTCGCAGCTTCCCGTTGTCTTTAGCGCAGAGAACTTAGGTCTGACAATGGACTCCTTATGGAGTTAGAAAGAACACGCGGCACCTCCGAGAGCAACAGTCGACGAAGCCGAAAATTCGACCACGAATATAGTTCGTTTCTCGAAGTCTTGGAGAACAATGTCAGGTCTCGAATGAGCAACGGATACTGATGCCCGAAAATCGTAGCTCCAGAAAATTTGGCACTTCTCACGTCGGACCGCATCATCTCTATAGATGTACGTCGTTCCTGCGTGGGTCGGACACCCAGATAGTATGTGTTCTAGGTACTCAGCGTGTGCATGACATGCTCCGCACCTATCACTGGGAACTTCTTGACATAAAATGCGGGCACAGTATGCTAAGGTGGAAATGAAATCGTCCTGGCACGCAAAAATAAAATCCTCTGTACCTAAATTGAGCCCTGATGATTTGAGGAAAGCAAAAGTTTGGTCCTTCGAAAAGATCTATTTTTCTACATTTCTGTAAAAGTTTCCGTGCATATGCTTGTCGCGTAGCTGTTGGTGAAATTTTCCAAACTCTGCTTTCTTCACTTCGGCTTTTAGACGTGAAGCATCTACATGGAGTCATGCACTTTCCTCACTTCTTATGTTAAAATTCAGGCCAAGGGTCCCGGCCGCCTGCTCCGCGGCTTTGTAAAGGAACGCTCCTTTGCCAATGATCTCGTGATTCCTGACCATCTTTAGGAGCGGATCTCTGCCATTAGCAAGGATGTAAGCTGTACTTAGAACAATTCGGTTATGAAGACACTGGAGATTCAGAAGTCCGCGTCCGCCTTGACGGCGTAAAATGTATAATCGCGGAACTGACCAATTGATATGCAAGCTTTTATGCATATGCATGATCTAACGTGTAGTAACATCAAGGGCCTTAAGCTCGTTCTTTGTCCATTGAACCAACCCAAACGAGTAGAGTAGAACCGGGACGGCAATCATGTTAGTTTGCAGATACCTTGTTCAACGCAGGCAGATTGGAAGACCAAATCTGTCGAAGAAGATGCTTGTATCTGCTTCGGAGATACTACTTCACTGATGTTACGTCCTGACTGCGGCTTTGAGGCACGCCCAGGTATGTATGGGTCTCTCCAGTATTAAGATGTCTAGTAACAAATATATCCAGAAGCTCAGGCTGCTTGGGAACGCCAGTAATCTTTCCTTTCTTCAGATGAATAGAATAGAACCGAAGTGCCTATGACAAAGCTACCGAACGTGTCCTCGGGTTAAGGATAGAGGGTCCCTGTACCAAGGGTTTCTGCTGAATATGGTTACAATAATTAATAAGCAGTCGTGAACAATTGTCCAGGGATGGTAACGAAGGAATAACCCCTAAGTGAAGGCGTGAGAACCGTATCGAAAGCTGAATGGCACCTGTGTGAGGTGTCTTTAACGGTGACTCTGGGATACCGGGCGACCACTCAGAGTATCAGCCTCATCCTTGCATGCGAGGCTTTACAAGGATGGACGAACCCTTCCCCTAGCTGCTCGCGGGAACAACAATGAAACCACCAAAACACCAAAATGTTGTAGATGCGGTTCGAAACGATCGAACGCGCGGAGCATCAGACAATGGGTTGGCAAATAATGCCGATCATCCTAGAGTTCGGGGTACTGAAAATAATTTAGATGGAAATACGATGACGAACCGGCGAAACGCCCACATTGAGTGGACGGATCAACTTATGAATGACATGCCAGACATTTACGATGCCAGCATTATCCCTGTTCGTGGAGGCTTTATGGCGCGTATGCATACTCTGTTGTGCTAGAAATACCCAGAGCTTCAGCACGCTTCGCATCAGTCTTTGCGAAATCAAGCCGACTACCTCCGGAAGAATGGATATGTACGCGGAGCGCTTCTCCAACCGCTGCTTGATCAAGCTGCAGACGGAGATGAAGCGACATTAAGACCAACCGCAGAAAGCAGACACCTTCTGAAAGATGATCGCAATTTCAGTACAAGAAGGAACGTCAACATGCAAGTTCCTCTTAAGCCCCAAGATCTGGCTGAAATGGATGCCTCCCTTCGTGGAGATATCTCGCAAGAGTCCGACCTCTGGACCATCAATTGCTCAGTTCATGGTGCTGCGAGAGCTTCGGCTGATTCAAATCGAAGGCTAAAACCGATTATGGATGAATTGACCAGAAGACGCTTGCATCAACTGAACAAGAAAATTGAATGAGCAAGACAGAATGCATCCCGTGTTCAATGTGTGATTGACTACATAACATCTGATAGACCGTTCACGGAAAGGGTTCAAAAGGTGGCCCAAGAACTAAGGATCTTGAATCACACACTAAACAAGTCAAAGCTGCTGACAATCAAGCAGCATATTGTTGACAAAATACGGCTGTTCTCAGACGCAAGGAGGAGAATACAGCCTGATACGTGAAGCTGCCTCCGAAAGAAATACTAAAAAAAAATTGAAATATTCATGTCTCGAAAACCTGTCAATGAAAAAAATTTTCAATATGATTTTCAAATTCAGCCGGCCAAAATACATAGAAAAAATAGAGTGTCATTCAATGTACATTAATTTTTTGTTGATCTAGTGTAACTCAACCAAACGTGTGGCGTCGGTGATTATTAGTAATAAGCAAGAATTAAGTTGAAAGGTTTGAACAAAAAATAAAATGACTAAAACCACGAAGGGGCAACTTGCACAAAAGTTAAATCATCCAAAACACATTCAAATTTGACGACAGGGACAGCGTTGTTCAATTATAATAGTGCAACTCTTTGTTTAGTGATATCATAGCCATGAACATTACGGACACGCTGTGTGTGTACTTTATATGCCAAATCAAAGTATCAAACTCACCTGTATCTACCATCCACCGATACGCTCTTATATTATTTAGTATCTATGCACTTTGGACTACCGCGAATTACTCTTCATTTGACTTTAATTTTCTCGCAAGGAAGTTTTGTGTTGAATTGGCGCAGATGGCCCACGTTTAAGGCTCGAGCACAGTGGAGATGGAACTCGAAACCTGGACATGAAGATATCTCTATCCTTTTTTACCGTAGCTACGGTAAAAAAGGACAGAGTCATCCTCGGGTTCAAGTTTCGGTTTCAGGTCTCCATAGTGCTCGAGCCCCTATAACCAAAAACACTGTCGTCACTGACTGCCTGTGATTGTCTGACGCATGGCGGGGCATGATCCAAATCACTCATGGTCTAGTCGAAAAACGTTCCATTTTCATCAAAATCGAGCATGCCAGCCCCGCGGCCATCTTGGTTACCATTCAACACAGCCGCCAGCTGTAAATTTAGTCAGTATGGCAGTTTAGCTGGTACCGTTGCTGAATGGCTGCAATTTTTTTTACTTGCGCGTGGCTCTCGTCTTCTATATTTGTTAGACTTCACATAATGACAGATAGCACCCTGAGACTATCTAACTATCTCTTAGCTACTGCCGCGTTTGGAGGTGGCTTGGCAAGTCTATCTGGAATTCTCATCAACATCAAGTACCGGATAGTGATAAGGTATCGGTAAAGAAATCTGTAGATGATTATCTCTTTCGTAATTAATTGACTCGATGTGCGCCGGACAATAATTTCTTGAATGTCCGGTATTGCTCGAAATCTTCCTTTCTTTTTGCATTCTTATCATTACGTGAAAAATTGAAGTTTTTTTCAAATATCTACCATTTTTCTTCATGACACTTTTTGATAGAACTCATAATATGAAATATTTCTCAAGACTAATTAACTCCGATATTTAACAATGAGCATTTTATTTTCAACTTTCATAATATCTATTTCGACTATACGTGCGAAGGAGACACACTTATGCAAATTAATATTGCTGCCTCTCTTCGACCAACAGCAGTTTTTCAGAGTTTATGGAATGGAATGGAATGGAATGGAAGCTTCTAATGTGTCCTCTAAGGGTTTACATTGTTCTTGTATCTCTTCCCTATTCCTTCACACACCCCCCACACACTTACTTTGTGGTGGGAGGGGGACCTACATTTTAAGGTGGGTTCCGAACCACCAAGAGCAACAGCCTTAAGTACTTAGAGAACCTTTTTCTCTAGAGGTACCGGTCCCACGACTCACCGGAGATGAACAACTCTTTGCTAGGCAAGTGTTCACCGCATGGGCCACCGAAGCTCGTCCAGGGTGCGAGGCGGGAATCGAACCCGCAAGTCGACAGAGTGGGTCCAGAGCCTATGCCTTAACCCCCACGACCATCGTTCCACTCCCTTTCAGAGTTTATGGTTAAGGGTGTTTAGGGGTAGGATCACGCAGCCGCAGTGAGCTGCTAACAATGACACTTGAAACTTCCAGTAATGAACTTTTAGGGCGTAAGTCTCTAGGTAGACATTTCAACGAAGTGAGAAAAAGTCTCCAGTCACCTAGCAGGTGAATCCTTAGAGTGGACTCACAGTTTTATCACTTTGACATTAGCTAGTTAGTTAGTCTTAATACGGGCGGAAAGCCCAAGAAGAGCTCTCCTGGTGCTCGAGCTATGAAGCCTATTGTGCCACACCATTACTTATTCACTCTCAGCAGTCGATTCCAGACCTCTTGACGAAGCCCAGTATGTCGATCACTGATCGCGTCGTAATTTCCTCTGTTTCCATAAAATGGAACCCGAGGTTCTGTTGCTTGAGCCTAGCTAATGCCGAGCACTGGCATAATAGATGCAGGGATGTTTCGTCATCCCTGCCGCATTTCCTGCACTCTGTCGTGGGGTTATACCCCATTTTTTGCACTAGATAGTTCAAGTGGTTGTGCCCTGTTAGGGTCCGTACCACTGTCCTTATGTCTTCCTTGGGTAAACCCAGGATTTTCCTAGCCCTGCCCACCCTATAGGTGTACCCCAGGATGGCTTTCGCCTGAAGGTAATCCTGGGTTTGTTCCCAGCATCCCTGGTGTTTCATTTGGATCCAGCTTTTAGTGGCCATTCCGACACAGCAAGACGCTATTCCCAGTACCGGTTCCGGTCCTATGTATTCACTTGCTGCACCGCGTTTTGCCAACTGGTCCGCCTCTTCGTTGCCCTTGATCCCTGTATGGCCACGGACCCATATGAGAGCCACTTTGTTCCTTTCTGCAAGTTGCTTTAATGCCTTTTTGCATTCCCAAACCAGTTCTGATGTTACGTCTGGTTTCCCTATTGCAGTAAGTGTCGCTTGACTGTCCAAACAGATCATAATCTGTCTGCCAGCAGCGTTTTCCTCTGTTAGTGTTTCAGTGCAGTGAAGGACGGCCACGAACTCCTCCTGAAAGACAGTAGCGTGTCGCCCAAGTGCGATCCCTATCCCCTTCCCTCTCGTGCTGTCATAAATTCCTGCTTCTGACCCTCCCTCTCCCCTGAAGCCATCTGTATACGATATTTTCCCTTGGAGGAGCAAATTACTATTTGCTTTCCACAGATCCCTGCTTGGGATTCAGACGCCTAGAGTGTCTAGTCCCCTGAGTCCATCTATTTGCTCTTGCCAGGCGGCTCATCGCGTGTGCCGCTCTAGCGGTTATCGCGACATGTAGGGGTTCTTCGCAGAGCATGAATCCTATCGCCGCTGTGGGCGTAGTCCTCATTGCTTCAGTCGAACCTCTAAATGCCAGTGATTGTAGTCTTCACAGCCTGTTGTGCATTATTTTAAGTTTCGCCCGTGACCATCAGACCACGGACGCGTGAAGGAGCCTGGGTTTCAGGACAGCAGAGTAGAGCGAAGCAAGCATTCAAAGCTCTAGCCCGCACGTCAACCCAAAAGCTTTCCTACACATCCAAAAAGTCATGACGAATTTCTCGCATTGGGTCTCCAAGTGCTTCGCCCAGTTCCGCTTGCTATCGGGGATTACTCCCAGATATTTAACTGAATCTGAAAACGTCAGCCTCCCACCACAGCATACAGGAGCGTCAACTTTTGGAACTTTATAATTTCTCGTGAAAATGACCAGGATGGTCTTTTCTGCATTTACAGAGAGCCCTGAGCTATCGCACCAGAGCTCTACGATGCGCAGCGCCAACCTTATGAGACCGATCAGTGTTTCCAGATGAGCACCCCTAACTAGGATTACAAAGTCATCCGCATATCGCTGAGTATAGTACCCTACTTTATCTAGCCTTCGAAGGAGGCCGTCCACTACGATGATCAGCGACCTTAGCAGCGAAATTCCAGTCGGCCCTTTCCACCCCTTGGCCACGGCCTCGCTCCTGTTGTTCGGCTAAGATTCGCTGAAAACCCAGGAAGTGAACTTCCATCAGGTGATTCAGCGTTGCTTCTTCCTCTTCGGCAAACTCATCATTATCGAGCCTTATGAGCCCGAGGCGAGCTTCCTGATTTTTCGCCAGGATTTTATGGAGCCTCGCTGTTTCCGGAATGTTTTTCGATTCCTTGCAAAAGCCTCTCCAATATTCCTGCTCATACTTCCTTATATTTGTATTGTGTTCACACTGGGCCGCCTTATAGAAGTCCCAGTCCGAAGGCAATTTAGTTTCATTTGCCCTATTGCACAACATTCCTTTCTTTTTACGGAGTCTCTCCAGGTGGGTGTTCCACTATTCTGCTCCCTTCCTAGACTTAATTGTGTTTGTAGGGCAATTGTTCTCATATGATGTTATCAGAGCCTTCCGCAGAAAATCCGCGGCGTGCTCCAACTCATCAATGGTACCATAGCTCGTGGGTGATTCCGCAAGCCTCCCATTGAGTTCCTCTTTGTATGACTCCCAAAGCGTATTTCTGGGGTTTCTGATCTTAAAAAACACCGGTCTTCCTAGGATTAATCGAAACACGATGTGTTTTTGGTCCGGAAGAGACTTCTTATCGGAGACTCTCCAATTCACTACCCTGCTCTTCAGTGCACCTAAACATGGAATCAAATCGAGAACATCACTTCTGTTTGTAGTCTGGAATGTGGGAGTATCACCCCAATTCACAATGTCCAGCTCTGTACCCGCTGGACTTTCTCCGCTACTGCCCCTGAGTCTGACCTTAATAACGGTAGATCTTTACAGCAAAATTTAGGCACCAAGATCGCATCCATAACCAGGACGGCTACGCATGCCCTTGGCGTTTTTTCGCATGGTCCCTTATATATGGAGCCGCCACATCCTGTCAAGCCACAAATCCTCTCCCTGCATAAATAGGGTGTTTGGATTAGGGCGAGCCCTGTCTGCACTACAGACATGCGTCTGGCTAGAACCGCCGACGCGCCTTTGCTGTGGTGCAAATTAATCTGCGTAATGGAGATTCCCGTCTCAGCCATTAAGAGGCTAGTTTGGGGCATCTCCGGACGCTTGTGAGATCCCTGCGGATCCCAGTTGGGTCACCCGTGAGGTAACCCTGCTCGCCCTTAGATAGGCTCGATAATTTAGAGCCGCAAGGGCTCTGATTGAGGATTCTGGAAGACCGGCGACTAGAATCCAGCCTCTTCCCCTCGGCCTGGATCCCTAGCTGATGGAAAACACCTTCCACGAATCAGTTAGCAGGGTCGGGTTCTAAAAACTCAGGCGCCCCAGAACGGTCGCTGGATTCTCGGGGTTACCGGGAATCGGTATGGTCGCTCTGTGATACCTTTGCAGACACTCCGCAGCGACGGCCTCCACAGCGATGGCCCACGACCTAATGAAGATGTCGTTGAATCAGGGGGCGCGTCCCTCGCGAGGTAACGCGTCAATCCCTTTTGAGATTTCATCTCTCAACCTGTCAAAATCCTCGAGAGTTAGGCAGTCAACAGGATAACCCGACGCAACGACAACTTTCACTGGGGCGTTGTTGGCCATCTGCGTAAATGTAAGACCCTGTGTTACCAGAGGCCCCTGTGCGGAGCTTTGGCTCCTGATTAAGAGACGAGCATTGCGGGCTCTCTTACTTTGTGCTCCAGAACGGTTCTTCTTTCTTACGGAGAGTTCCGTTATTTGCACTCCGACTGCTTCGACGAAATTGTCTTCACCATCATCACTGTTTCGCACCACCTCTGGTGGGTTGTCCCCTACGGAGCCTCACACTTTTGGCGGAGGCTTAGATGAGGGACCGGCAAGAGATCCCTCATCGTTCATATTTGGTTTTCTGTTATGTTTCGGTGACATTTTTGTCCCACGAGAAGCTAGGGAAATAAGAAACACCCCCTGCAAAGCGCCGCTCGCAGGGGGCGGTTCTGAATACTATGGGATTCGACCTGGGGTCCCAATGTCTCCGTTTAGACACCTACTCTGGAAACCCTCGTCTGGCCACCTCTACTGGGGGGGGGGGCAGGCCGGGGCGTTCAAGGATTTGTTGACTCTGGTACCATTCTGCTCCTGACACGGCGATCACATCTTAGCTTGGGAGCATTTGAACTCGCGCTCTCGATATTCCAGTGGGCTTTGCCATTACCCCCTGGAAGGATCGCTCTTTAGTTTGAGTATCACTGACCAGAGTCCGTCAGTTCCCCAGAACAGCCACACCTCTCGATGCAGCTCCTCAGGGTCACCTATTTAAGATCTGTGGTCTAATGAGCTCCGTAAGCCCTCCCACCAGCTACAAGGTACCGCGATCCCTACTGGGGCATTTTACATTACTTTAACAAAATTTGTTTAAACATTTTAGCGAGCTGAAAAATGACTCTACAATAACACAAAAAATAGGCATATTCGAATTTCGCCTAGGCTATACGAATTTCCAGGCGCCCATGAACATTTAAACAGTCGCTTTTTTTGACCACTCTATCGTACATAAATATAGATTAACATTCATTTATATTGAAAGTTGTGCTCTTCGAACTTGACGGCCCTGTATACCTCTTTTCGCAGATCGCATGCGCGACTACCGTGGCAACCGTGCGTTGTCCTGACAGGGCCCTACTTGGATCCATTTCGTAAAAGCAATTGTCCACGTGTTAAAAGTAATAGCCTATTCGCGCGCGAGGCGTGATACGAGAAGACGAAAATGATGGCAGACGATGACACGGTATCGGCATTCGCAACAGCCACGGAAGAAAAGAAGAAGGTCGAGAAAAAAGAAAAGAAAAGTAAAGGCGCCTTGTATTGTTTCTTTTTTCATGAAAACGGACAGTATGCCAGGCAATGTCTGAAAAAGAAGAACAAAAAAAACGTAGAGACGTGAACCGATGCCTAGGAGGTATTTCAAGACGACGAGAGCGACGCGGACGACTGCAGGAACGACCTTTCTTGCTCGGCGGCTCGAGTGCAACCACTCGGCCGCGAGCGCCATCCTAACGAAGCGAAGCGGATGCTCGCGGAGGGCAAAAAGTTGAAATCGAACGCAAAAGGGGGAAAGTCGAAGGGCACTGAAGGTTATTACCAAATTCGCGAGAGGACTTGTCTGAAAACGCCGGAGCGATTTCAGGAAAATTTTGCGGAGTTTCTACCGATTTCATACAAGGACGCAGTCAATGGGCCTAATTCCAGTGAATGAAAGAAAGCTATTTATAAGAAGCTGGAAATGCGTCACTCGAATTCTACGTGGGAATTTGTTTCTCGAACCCCTGAGATGAATTTCATTGACTCCAAGTGGGTTTTAGAAATTCTTCGAGATGACGAAGGAAATGCAGTGCGATATAAGGCCCGGCTCTGTGCTCGCGGATTTCGTCAGGTCGTGGGTTTCGACTACATGGAGACTTTTTTCCTCGTGATTTGATATGAGTCCCTACGTCTTTTTCTCGCACTCGTCATACATGTCGACCTCGAATTATTGCAGTTTGACATCAAGACCGCTTTCCTCTTCGGGGAACTTCAGGAGGAGATTTCCATGGAAGTGCCACAAGGAATTCGCGGTGTTGAAAGTGGAAATGAAGTATGTCGTTTATTGAAAGTGTTGTATGACTTAAAACAAACCGCTCGCTCTTGGAAGGTGAAGTTCACAGGACCTCTTGGAAAATTAGGGCCCGAGCAGTGAGCGAGTGAAAAGTGTATTTTTCGCGGTTTTGTGAACAACACATAAGTTTTTGTTGCGCTTTTTTTTATGATGGAATGGCTGCGTCAAGGTCACAAGAATCCTTAAAGAGTGTGACAGACGCTTTAAGCGAGTTGTTCGAAATAAAGCTCGGTGATTCGGCTTGTTTTGTCGGGATTGAATTCGAGTGCGACAGGAACCACAGAAAAATGTTCATTCACCAGAGTGCCTATGCATTGAAATTTGTAAGTAAATTCAAAATGGAAAGTGCAAATCCTGTGAGTGTACCCATAGACCCAAACCAGAATTTGTGTAGAAATGTTAGTGGAAAAGATATCGAAAATGTACCCTATCGCCAGACGGTCGGGTCTTTAACGTTTTTCACCGTGGTTTCGCGTTCTGATATTTCTTACGCTGTGACCAATGTTAGAAAATACCTTGAACACCATGACGCGAGTCATTGGAGTGCCGTTAAAAGAATTTTCTGTACCTGGCCGGCTCGCTCGACCTTGGTATTGTTTACGCGGCAGCAAGTGACAATTTTATTTAGACGGGTTTTACCGATTTGGATTTCGTGGGGGATGTCGACACACGACCGTCGACATCTGGTTTCACATTCTTTTTGTGTGGTGGGGTTGTCACTTGGAGCTTTCAGAGACAGAAAACTGCCACGCTAAGTACTATGTAGGCTGAGTATGATTTATCTTGTGAGCAGGTTGACACGACTCCGGCTGTTTATCACAACCAAAGTACGATTCGGCTAGTGAAAAATCCAGAGTTTCACAACCGAACGAAACATGTTCGTGTAAAATTTCATTTTATTCGCGAAAAGTTGGAACGAAAAGAATTGATCGTAAAATTTGTATCATCGAACGAACAGTGTGCGGATGTTTTCAACAAAACGTTGCCCAAAACCAGTTTTTCTTATTTCCGTGGTCGCCTTGGAATGATAAACAAGCTGAAGTTTTTCAATGTGTACAAGCATTAAGCGAGTTGATTTCACAGATTTCTCAATTTTTTTGTAGAGTTCTCAAGCAGGGAGGATATTGAAAGGTGTGTTTTTTGAACTCGACGGCCCTGTATACCTCTTTTCGTAGATCGCATGCGGGACTACCATGGCAACAGTGCGTTGTCCCGATGCGGCCCTACTTGGCTCGGTTTCGTGAAAGCAGTTCTCCACAGGATATCTTAGTAGTGGCGTGAAGCTCCTTTGTTGTCGCAGCAAGTGGAATTCGGATGTGCTACATTTTTCGTCTGGTCAGGTGTTTGATTGTTGTTGATTTGAGATTCAGTGTCGTTGTTCATTTGTGCTTTTTGTGAAGTTGTTCCCGACTCGATCGTCTTCTGGTGTTGCGCGTAGTGACGAGTCGGATGACGTATGTCCTCCAGTTGCGTCGGGATCGATCGTTCGCTGAACGATCGTGGTCGTAGCTTCCGGAGGCTACATCTGTTCAAATTTTCTACAAAGGCCCAAAGCCTTTTTTTGGATCCAGAAGGAGTTCTCTGCTGGAGAGGCTCAGGGACCCGCAGTTTTTGGATTAACCTTGAAAACAGGTATTTAGCGGTTCCATCATAATCATGGTGATACATGTTGTGATGGCTTGTTGGTCAACTTCGACATGGATCAGTGTGATCCCTTCGCTGCCCCACGCCAGTCCGTGATAAATAACTAACAATAGGTCTAAACCTGGGACTGACCTAGTTTTCCGGAAAGTGTGCTATGTGGGTGAGAGACCGGATACTAGAATTTTCATGAAAAACACTAGCAATAGAGTAAATAATTTTGATTGTCCTGATGTCAAATAATTGACGTCAGATTCGTGTTTAGCATACTTGTTTTGCCTAATGTTCGAGATAAAAAGCAAAGGAATAAACCGTAATGAAAGAAAATTCCTTACAGAAACTAATTATAACGTAAAATTGAAACGATCAAGACTCAAATAATCCTGAGCGTTGGGCTTATGTTCTGGGTACGAAATTCGTATGAAAAACTCGCCTATATTCTTTTGTGAATTTTTGCACTAAAAATAAAGAAGAAGATAGTTTACATGGGGATACGATTATTATGTTTCGGACGGACTATGAACGTCGTGGAAAGTTTTTTTTTATACCGTTGTGTCCTTTTTAACCACGCTGCCATTTTTTTCGTCTACATCTAAATAAAATAAAAACAATCTACGTAGTATTTGTACGCTTCAAGACGACTTTCGGTCTTCCTGAAGAAGGTTTTCTGGTGTCCAAGTCAGTCTAAAGCGGAAAATGAGAAATCAACGAGACATCGCATTAGTTGTACTGACATGTGCGTCCGGAAGACTTATTTAGGGTGTCCTGAAGGTGAACATGTCCTAGCATCTCACTGCGTTATGAAATTTTACGTCGAATAGACTTTATTTGAAAGAATTTTAGTCCATAAAGGCCAAGATAACATATAAAAAAGACAATCAGCATACGCATTTTAATTTCTATTGAAAAATGTCTACAAAATATATATATTATATTTCAGACCTTTTCCGGTAAGAAGGAGTTGATTGGAATGCATTGAAACATTTCAATGCGTTTTAATTGCATTATTGTCTTAATGCTTACTAATGCTTAGAAGCGCAATAAAACGCATTGAAATGATGCTAGGTAGCTGACTGGTTGCATGTTATCTATTGTAGAAGAAATTCTACGAAAAAGTAATTACTAAGATTGATCTTTATTTTACTGTGAATTACTTATCTTGTGACGTAAATTTTACGGAAGGCAATCAAAAGTTTGGCATTAAGTAGTTGTTCACGTTAGTGGTGTTACATAAGAGAAATGTGGAACGCAAAACTCGCATGGGACAAAAATAAGTCCCAGAAGCACAATACTGATTCATTCGTGTGAACAATTTTGGTCAGAGAACTCTCCTTGTAACATTTTAAGAATCTTGTCGTCTTGACAGGCATTATGTTCTTCTCCGCCATTAACACTAACTGTTGTCGGCCGAAGCACTCCTCCAATGGCGTATATGTAAACTATGTTCCGAATTGTGCGAATTGTAACTTCGATAGAACTTCGAAGTGCATTGAATGGTATTGACCATATGCAATGTTTTGTTTAGTAAAAAACATTGTATGAAACTCATGTTCGTGGGTTACCAAACCCCATGAAATGGCATTAATGTGAATGTCCTTCAGAGCATTACCATGTCGTCAGTTTGTTGTCTTTGAATTTGTGCGCATTCAAAATGATTGAAACGAGACAAGTTTTAGACGATAAAGTGCATTCAATGGCATTTGGGGCAAAAATGCAGTTGTTACGCATTTGAAAGCATCGAAATTTTCGTTTTTCCAATCCCATTCTATGCGTTCCAATCACCTCTTTCATAAGCTCATACTGTTAGAAAATTTAGTCCTGGGACTAACCGGGCTCAAGCCTGGTAGAACTAAACCCTTTTATGGGCGGACGCCCACTTATATTTACATATATTCTCATCTTCCATAATGAAAAAAAAATGATTAGATGTGTATCTCAATTTTTGCCTTCAAAAAATGTATCGATTTAATAATTTTGAAAACCCCAAGCAGAAACATGTTCCGATTGAGTTAATTTGGTTTCGATTTTTGAAAAAGTGATTTTTTCTGTTTAAAAAGTGAAAAATGTCATTATTTTGAAAAACGACGCATGAATTGCTTAATGTCATATTCTCACCACATAATCTAAAGGCATATAAAAGTGCAAAAGTCTCCGCAAATGCGGAAAAGGTTCTTGTTGTCGTTCTTTTTCTTATTGAAAAATAATCGTTTCTTTATGCCTGAAACCTGCAAAACAGTGTAGAGACCCATGCATAATTTAGAGCTAATTTTGTACTAATTCTGTACCACATTAAAAAATGTTGTGCTTTTTTTTTCTTGAAAAAACGTGTGGTCGTGCTGGCTTAACGTTAAGCTGGCACGACCACACATGAAATAATGCAAAATTCTTATTTTTTATTATTGCATAATTTAGTGCTAATTTTGTGCTAATTTTGTACCACATTAAAAATTTTTTTACTTTTCAATTTTTTGCAAAAAACGTGTGGCTTGCTTCGGCCGAACGTTAAGCTGGCACAACCACACATGAAATAATGCAAAATTCTTATTTTTTATTATTGCATAATTCAGTGCTAATTTTGTGCTAATTTTGTACCACATTTGAAAATTTTGTACTTTTTAATTTTTTTTGTGAAAAAACGTGTGGTTTCCTTTTGTCGAACTTGAAGCTGACATGACCACACCGTGAAACACATGAAATACTGCAAAAATTGCAGCTGCTAATATAACCTCACTTCCCGGTAAGAAGAGAAAAATTCAGAATCTTAATTCTCTTCAATACGTGAATTTTCCTCCGTTGAAAGTTCCACCAAAGAATAGAGAAAAAAAAGCAAAAACCATTCCTTTTAATCGACTTAGAAAAATGAAATGGCAGTGTATTGAGAGGAATTAAAAGTAAAGGAATGCAAAGGAAAGAATAGAAAGGAAGGGAATAATGTCACTTTGAAGACGCAAAAGCTAGTCCTTTCAATCGGCTCATAAAAATTTGATGGAAGCGTATTGGGAGGAATTAAAAAGTGGAGAAATGTAAAATAAAGAATAGAAATCAGTCATAGAGTTTTTCTTAAGTTTAAAAATATAAAAGATTATCATGTTCAAATGATATCACAAATAACAATATATAAATAATACGTTAGTAACATATCAGTCCGACCGAGACCAATTCGAAGATATATATTATAAAAAAAAATTAATTATAAAAATTATCCAGCATAGTCGAAATCAAATTTTTGAAATTTCCTGCTTACCATTTTCTTGGTTTGATTTTGGATTTTTGGTTTAGGTTAACTTTTTGCATCTTGACTGATAAACATCTGAAATCGTTTTTAGGAGTTAGGAGAAGACAAAAAAATTGAAATTTTCAAACTTATGTTATACACGGAGGAATAGAAATCATGTCAGTGCACGCATTTGGTGAAGGATTAGAAAGAATTGAATTAATCGAAAATACAGCATGTAAGTATGGAATTAAAAATAACCATAAGAGGTGCGTCTACTGCTCGCATTAATAGGAATTAAAAAAATAGAAAATATGTTCGCCTGTATGGAACACAACACAAGCGGCATTCTTTAAGAGAAATAGAAAAGAATTGGTTTCGGAGATAAACCTATTCTTTCGTTGGGTACTTCTCCCGATGGAAATTTAGCACATTCAAAAAAATTAAATAATGCTCACTCTTTCGTTTATATATGAAAGTATTAACTTTTTTGAATTCCTCTCTTCTGACCGGGTTGGTGCTAAGTTCATACTGTTAAGTTACATCAACAACAATTCTCAAAAACCGACCCCTAAGACTGAAAAATTACCCCCAGGAGAAAAGTATGCACTTGACGGGAAATTATGTGCGACAAAGTTTTGGTTACAGTTTGGGCTTCCCAGACACATTAAAAATAGTTTTTTTTTTAAACCAAACCCTAACACTGAAAATCTACTTCCAAGAAAATGAGACATTTCAAAATTTCATCTAAAAAAATTATATGCGAAATTCGTGCTTTTTTCGGGTTTCACTGAATTTCATGTAAAAGTCTTGAAAATGAAGCCTCAAGTTGTACCCTTGCACAAAAATTACACATTCAGCCTTGCTAGTTTTATCTGGGTAAATCAATTCTGACGCTAGTTTATACTTATAAACGGTAGAATACAACAATAATCATCAAAAAATATCAGTGTCAAAAGCAGCAAAAGTTAGAGGCCTTATTTGAAATGGATTCGGCCGTTTTGAAAGTTCCGTTCATGTGAATACTGTTTGAATGGATTTGAAATTAAAATAACATTTCTGTAAAATTAAAATTTTGAAGGAAAAGTATTTACAATTTGCAAAGTTCTTCGAAAATAAAAAGGACAGGTGATTTTGACCCCCGCTCAATGTAAAGGAACACCTCAATTCAGATGGTGTAATAAATAAACTGTGGTGAGGGATCGTGGCCACAAAACTGTTTCATAAAACCCTTAAGATTGGACCTGATTGTGAACGCTTCAACTTTAGGTACTTTACTACTTAGGAACCCTGGCATTTATTCTAAACTTATGCAAGGGCGGATCCACAATTTTTGTTTGTTCTGGGCGATTGTGAATTTTCTTCAACCAATTTATGTGGAAGGGGGGTGGGGCTTTCCAATTATTCAAAAGAACTTTTCAATTCGAATATGACAAGGCGATAAATTCCCCGTTATTTATATTTTTCAATAATGGATTCATAATTTTAGTTAAAAATTCTACTTTTCTGTAGAAAAAAAACGTCTTTCAGGCTTGAAAGTTTAGCAGTTTAGTAGATATTTCAACTATTTCCCGGGTAAAAAGATTGTGTATGGGATTGATCTAGAAAAACATCTGGGAAATCGTATAGATGTCGTCTCTCAGACAGTATAACAAAAGTATGGTATATGTGACGATCCCATACTTCATGGCTATTTGAGTTATGTATGGTGGATGTATAGCTTGAATATAGCTAAAGTATAACAAGGTATAGTCAAAGTATTGTAAGAGTATAGCTGAAGTACAGCTGAAGTATAGCTGATGTATAGCTGATGTATATCTGTGAAGTATAGCTCAAGTATTTCAGGAGTATAAGTATAGAATAAAAAGATAATATGAAATAAGTACAAACGTTGTATTCTTAATGATGACATCGAACACCTGAAATAAATCAAATAAGAGATCCAGAATCATGATTTTCACAGCATGAAAAAAAAGATATTTATTGCAGCTTCTAAATTTAGCAAAACTTAAGAAATTCTTTATATTTTTAAAAATATAACATAATGACTTTTATCTAAATAATAAATTAGTCAAAATTTTGCATGCAATAATAATGCTATGGTTAGGAATCAAAGACTACTGGATCTCTTACCCACATATAGAAAATAATAAGAATAATATAAGCTTATTCTTATTATATACATCTTCTTGCTTTTAGGAATCTCCATCTAGTTCAAAAAGTGAAGGGTTGAATTTTAACTTCACAGTAGGTGTCGTGAGATAAATATGGAACGAATTTTGTTGAAAGTTGAAGAATTTATTAACTGCCTTCTTTATTACACTCGCGAACAATATTCGTTGCACACTTTTCTCAAGAAATTATTTAAATCACGGAATTTTTTGATGTGCGGACGATCTGTCATTCACGATTTACTATGTGTTATCCCGTTGTTATGGTATCTTCAAAAACAAATGAACACATATTGTATGCGATACTTTGGCCATCCTCAAGTATAGATTAAGTATATCCTATGCTTCAGCTATACTTAAGTATAGATGAAGTACATCCTATACATCAGCTATACTTAAGTATAGATGAAGTATATCATATACTTCATATATAATTTAGCTATACTTCATCCATACTTCATCTATACTTCAGCTATACTTTATCTAGACTTTAGCTACACTATTTCAATATACTTCAAGTATGGGATCGTCTCATTTACCATACATGTTTTATACTTCTGAAAGTCAATGATTGATCAATCCCATACTTATAATTCTTACCGGGTTTGGTAGAAAATTCGACTGTCTTGTAAGAAAATTGTCTTTTTTTTTTAATTGAAAATTATTATTTTTCGATGAAAATTTAACTGTTCTATTTTCGCATAAAACTGATCTTTCATAGATTAAAAACTCAACTGCTTAGTTAAAAAATCATCTTTCTCGCTAAGAAATGCAACTGTTTGGTTGACAGTTAATCTGTTTCGGTGGAGGATTCAAGTATTTTTTTGAAAATTCATATATTTTTCTTAAATTCAATTGTTTTTTATTTAGCAATATAATCATTTTTGTTGAAATATCAACTATTATATTAAGTTATTAAAAATTCATATTTTCAGGTTGAAGATTTAACTCCTTCTTTGAAAATTGAACTACTTTCTCTAATATTTATTTTTCGGATTGAAGATTCGTCTATTTTGTTAAAATATTTTTGATTGAGTTAAAACTAATTTTTTAAGTGAAAAGTTAACTGTTTGATTGGAAATAAACTTTTTTGTTGAGACTTCATATTTTCTGGTTGTGAATTCGACTGTTTTGTATAGAAAATCCATCTTTTTGCCTTGGAAATTCAACAATTTTGTAGAAAATGCAACTATGTGGTAGAAAATTCAACTGCTTTGTAGAAAGTTAATTTAATTTATTGACCATTAATTTTTTCAAATAAAAATTTACATGTTTCATGCTAGGTTAAAAATAGATTTCTTGTAGTTTATAAATTCAAATATTTGGTTGCGAATTGATGTAGTTTGTTGAACATTCGCCTTTTTCATTGGAAAATTGTTCTTCTTGGGTTAAAATTTATTTTGTTAAAAATTTCATATTTTGTGGTAAGAAATATGTGATTGGTTGGAAATGTAACTATTTGTTTAGGAATATATAAATTTTATTGAAATGTGATCTTTTGTAGTAAAGAATATCTTCATGATTGAAAATGAAACTATTTTGGAAGAAAATTCGTCTTTTTCGGTTCAATTGGACTGTTTTTTATTTGAAATCAAAATATTTTCTGGGTTGAAATATCATGTATTACATTTTTTGTTGTGAATTCATGTTTTTTGCTTTGAAATTCGCAACTTCTTGTTTCAAGATCGAACCACTTTGTTAGTTCATGAGGAACTTTTAGATTTAGCAAAACCCCTCCTCTCCTTAATCTTCTTACGGCTAAAATGGGTGGAATAAATTAAAAGGCCTTAAGTTCCTTATGTACCTGATATACACATTTTTTACTTGACCAATTTTTTCGTTAAATAAATTCTTTTCAAATATAATATTACAATTCTTAAAAAAAATTCAAGCACGGACGAAAATAAAATATCTGACATTTCCAGGTCACACTGTACAGTTATTACTATCACAGATTTTTCCCTACGATTATCCGGTCAAGTACTATAATTTAGAATTAATTATTTCAGTCTTGTCGATTTGAAATTCCGGTTTCAAATTTTGTAATTTTTACATTAAAAGCTGCGAATTTTAAATTGTGCAGGCTATATTCGAAATATTTTGGTAATATCAATGTTAACCTGTAATTTGTTGGACATAACAGGTAAAAAGTAATCATGTAACTAAAAATTAATCTTTATTATTTTTTTACAATAAAATATGATTATTTTAAAAAGATAATATTTTTAAAAATTCTAAAATAAAATTATACAACTTTCAATGTTTCGAATATTTGCTTTCAATTCAATTAAATTGATAAATTATTTCATTATTTGATAAATTTCAATAAATTTCATAAATTTCAACTAATTTAATAAATTTTTACAACTTTCAAATTTTTCTAAAAATGTCATAAATTTGCACAATAATGATAAATTTCCATAAAATTGAGAAATTATGGTAATTCATCAAACTTTTCATACATTTTTAAAATTATGGTAATGGATGGAAATATATGAGAATTTAAGGAAATTTTAGAAAATCATGGTAATAGATCCGTACCTTTTGTGACGAGTCACAGGGTTGCGCCCCCCACCCCTCCCACGGACGTTGAAATAGGGGAGGGGTTTAAGCCAACATTACTTCTGTAACCAGCCACAGGGGTGCCTTGCCAAAAGAGGAAATTAAGATCCGGAAAAATATGCCGGAACAAAGGGCTTAGCGGAATAAGCATGGGAAATTGGCCCCCGTTCGTATAAACTATAAAGCTTAAATGGATGTCATAAGTTCGTTTCCATGTGGTATGAAACTCCACCGAGTTTCAACTTACAAAAATCCCATTTTTATGGAAGATATGGAGGGGGAAAGCAAAATAAAAAAAGTGATTTTTCTCGAAAATGGCTTGACCGATTTTAATGAACAAAATATATGTTTCAAAGACCACTCTGGAGTATTGAAAAAAATGATGAAAAAATTTCTCGAACAAAAAAAAAGCATTAAAAGAGGTTTTAAAATTAGAAAATTTTTTTTTTTCTATGTTGTTTTAGAGATACCACTTTCATTCTTTCAAGAAATTATCCTCGCATTGTGTACTGCAACTCAGACTTTTTATGATTTTTTTCGTGTGGTGGAACATGGTTGAAAAAAGCTATGTATGTAACGGCGCGGCGCCGCCCGCTACAAAGGTTCACGGTGAATGAATGGGACCCATTTTGTCAAAGGACGTCTGCACTTTGCCTATACACGTATTGTTTGCAGAGTTTACCACAAGGAGGTTGCAATACGTTTTTGAACTCCTTATTATCGGGGTGCTTTTTTAAATTGAGTCCTCTCGCCTCTCACATCAGTTCATAATCATCAGAGCGCTTTTTTAAAGTGAGTCTCCTCGCCTCTCACATCAGTTCATAACCATCGAGGTGCTATTTTAAGATGAATCCCCTCGCCTCTCACATCCGTTCATAATCATCGGGGTACTTTTTTAGTGTGAGTTCCCTCGCCTCTCACATCAGTTCATAATCATCGAGGCGCTTTTTTAATGTGAGTCCCCGCGCCTCTCACATATTGCATAATCTTCTTTAGTGTCACTGTCAATTACTGAAATGCAATTATCGTTCCTAAATAAATCGCTCAGTATTTCTGCTGATTTGAAAACTTTTGATAAATACTTTGCGTAAGATAAATAATAAACGATATCTGCAATGTGAGAGTTGATATGATCCAGTAAATAGAATCTTAAGATCCATCTTTGTCACCTCCGGAAAGTCTAATAAGTCTTCGGATGTAATACTTATTGTAAAAAAGCACCCCGGTGATTATGAACTGATGTGAGAGGCGAGGAGACTCACTTTAAAAGAGCACGCCGATAATAAGGAGTTTAAAAACGTATTGCAACCTCCTTGTGGTAAACTCTGCAAACAATACGTGTATAGGCAAAGTGCAGACTTCCTTTGAAAAAATGGGTCCCATTCATTCACCGTGAACCTTTGCAGCGGGTGACCGCGGCGCCGCGCCGTTACGTACATTGCTTTTTTGAACTATGCTCCACTACACGAGAAAAATCATAAAAAAATATGAGTTGTAGTACACAATGCGAGGATAATTTTTTGAAAGAATTAAAATGGTATCTCTAAAACAACATACGAAAAAAAAATTTCAAATTTTAAAACCTTTTTTTAATGCTTGTTTTTTGTTCGAGAAATTTATCAATTTTTTTTTCAATACTCCAGAGTGGTCTTCAGAACATATATTTTGTTCATTAGAATTGGTTGAGGCGTTTTCGAGAAAAATCACTTTTTTGATGTTGCTTTCCCTCTCTATATCTCCCACAAAAATGGGATTTTTAAGTTAAAGTTGAAACTTGGTGGAATTCCATACCACATGGAAACGAACTTATGACATCAATTTAAGCTTTATACGAACGGGGGCCGATTTCCCATGTTTATTCCGCTAAGCCCAAAATCCGGCAAAATATTCAGGAAAAGAAAATTACAATCCGGCATAATATGCCGGATCCGTATACACTACGTTAGCGATAACGCAGGCTGTAAGTTTTGCCGAAATTTCTGTTATGTTAAATGTTTAAAAGAAAAGTGATTCGAATTTATTAAGGTCTTCAAAAATAAAGAAGACAGGTCATTTAGACCCCCGCTCAGTACAAAGGAACATCTTAATTCCGGTGAATAGAGTAATAAGCTATCGTTCTGAAGGATCGTGGCCATAGAATTGTGTCATAAAACCCTTATAATTGAACTACACTGTAAACTCCCAAGCTTGGGTGCACTCAAATTGTTTCAGCGGCAAACCACCCTGCCAAACTGAAACCCGAACTGCCAGGTATCTTCAGGTGCTTCAGGTCTTCAAATGAGACAATGGGCCAGAAATCTTGAAATATTCCTCCCATGAAAACCAATATGTGATTTCAAACTGAAAGAACAATTGTATTTTCTGTTTCTTTACTGCCTTCTTTAAAAAAATAAGAATTTTAGTTTCATTTAAAGGTCAGTGACAAAGAATGTCACATTTGTGTGCTTAATAGAACTGGCGTAAATGTAAGATTTACTAATATAATATTTTATTATTTAACCAAAACAGATATATTTAGCTGAATTAAAATTCGTATTTGTCATCAGCTGAAGTAACTTTATTGTCAAATTTGACAATAAAGGAAAATATCAGATTGATATTTATTATTAATATTCATTATTATATAATAATATTTATTATTATAATATATAAGATAATTAATATCTTTTAATAATATAATTAGTACTATCAATCTATTTATATTAAATTTTGATTGACATTTATATCAATCAAAAGTTGTATTTTGGCAACAGGCGATAAATTACAATTTTCTAATATTTTCCTTGTATAATTTGAATTTGAAAAATTATTTTTGAAAACCAAAACTTACTCAAAAATATACATTTTGAGAAAAAAATAATGAATCATTATCAATCAAGGAAAGGATATGTTCAACAAAATAGTTTAATTTGTAAACAATGCAATTCCTTTTTAAATTAAAATAATGAGTCTTCAATAAAAAAATGAACTTTCAACCCAAAATATGAATTTTCTAGAAAAAATAAACGAAAAGTCTTCAACAGGATAAATTAATTTTCTACCAAATAGTTGAAATTTCTACCAAACTGCTAAACTTTCAAGCCTGAAAGACGTTTTTTTCTACAGAAAAGTGGAATTTTCAACTAAAATTATGAATCTTTTATTGAAAAATATAAATAACTTGGAATTTATCGCCTTGTCACATTCAAATTAAAAAGTTCTTTTAAATAATTGGGGAGCCCCCCCCCCTTCACATAAATTGGTTGAAGAAAATTCACAATCGCCTGGAACGAAAAAAAATTCTGGATCCGCCTTTGCATAAGTTTAGAATAAATGCCAGGGTTCCTAAGTAGGAAAGTACCTAAAGTTGAAGCATTCACAATGAGGTCCAATCTGAAGAGTCTTATGACACTGTTTTGTGACCAAGATCCCTCTCGGCAGTTTATATATTACTCCATCTGAATTAAGGTGTTCCTTTGCACTGCGCGGGGATCATAATCACCTGTCCTCTTTATTTTCGAAGACCTTTGCCAATTGTAAATACTTTTCCTCAAAATTCTAATTTGACCGAAATGTTATTTTAATTTCAAATTAATTTAAACAGTATTCACCTGAGCGGAACTTTCAAAAGGGTGGAATCCATTCTAAATCAGGCCTCTAACTTTTGCCTCTTTTGACACTGATCTTTTTTGCCGATTTTCGTTGAATTGTTCCGTTTGTAAGGATAAACTAGCGTCAGAATTGATTTACCCACATAAAACTAGCAAGGCTGAATGTGTAATTTTTGTGCGAGGGTACTACTTAAGGCTTCATTTTTAATACTTTTCCCTGAAATTCAGTGAAACCCGAAAAAAACGCATATTACGCCTATAATTTTTTTAGATGAAATTTTGAAATGTCTCATTTTTTTGGAAGTAGATTTTCAGTGTTAGGGTTTGATTTAAAAAAGCTATTTTTATTGTGTCTGGAAAGCCCAAACTGTAACCAAAACTTTTGTTACATAATTTCGCGTCAAGTGCATACTTTTTTCCTGAGGGTAATTTTTCAGTCTTAGGGGTTGGTTTTTGGAAAATGTTGTTGGTTTAACTTAACAGTACGAACTCAGCACCGAGTAAGGTCATATTGACAACTGCAATTCTTGCAGTATTCCATGTGTTTAACGGTGTGTTCATGTCAGCTTAACGTTCGACAAAAGGAAACCACACGTTTTTTCAAAAAAATTAAAAAGTACAAAATTTTCAAATGTGGTACAAAATCAGCACAAAATTAGCACTAAATTATGCAGTATCAAAAAATAAGAATTTTGGATTATGTCATGTGTGGTCGTGCCAGCTTAACGTTCGGCCAAATGAAACCACATGCTTTTTTCAAAAAATTAAAAAGTACACAATTTTTAAACATGGTACAGAATTAGCACAAAATTAGCACAAAACTATCACTAAATTATGCAATATTAAAAAAGACGAATTTTGCATTATTTCATGTGTGGTCGCGCCAGCAGAATGTTCGGCCAAAGGAAACCACACGCTTTTTTCATGAAAATTAAAAAGTACACCATTTATAAATATGGTACAAAATTAGCACAAAATGAGCACAAAATTAGTACTAAATTATGCAATATTAAAAAATGAGAATTTTAGATTATTTCATGTGTGGTCGTGCCAGCTTAACGTTCGGCCAAAAGAAACCACACGTGTTTTCCAAAAAAATCAAAGAGCACAAAATTAGCACTAAATTAGTACTAAAATAGTACCAAATTATGCAACATTAAAAAATAAGAATTTTGAATTATTTCATGGCTGGTCGTGCCAGCTTAACGTTCGGCCAAAAATAACCACACGCTTTTTTGAAAAAATTAAAAAGTACACAATTTTTAAGTATGGTACAAATTCAGCACAAAATTAGCCCACACTTGGCACAAAATTATGCAATATTAAAAAACACGAATTTTGCATTATTGCATGTGTGGTCGTGCCAGCTTAATGTTCGGCCAAAGGAAACCACACGTGTTTTCCAAAAAATCAAAAAGCACAACATTTTTAAATGTGGTACAAAAATAGCACTAAATTAGCACTAAATCATGCGATAATATAAAATAAGAATTTTGCATTATTTCATGTGTGGTCGGGCCAGCTTAACGTTAAGCCCGCACGACCACACGTTTTTTCAAGAAATAAAAAAGCACAACATTTTTTAATGTGGTACAAAATTAGTACAAAATTAGCACTAAATTGTGCAATGTCGAAAAACTTAATTTTATAATGTGTTTGTGCTAATTTAACAGAGACCCAGGCTATTGCTTCATGAGGGGAGGTCAGCGGGTCTCTCTAGAATACCGACGGCAATTTTTGCCAACAGCCTGTCTTCATGTTTAATTTTCAACTAAAAAAGATTTATTTTCTACGAAAAAAGATGAATTTTCAACGAAAGAGTTGAGTTTCCAAGCTAAGAAGTCGAATGTTTTCGATAACAGATGACTTTTAAACTCAAAAATATGAATTTTCGACTGAGAAAGACGATTTTTCAACCAAATAGATGAATTTTCAACAATTAGAGGAATTCATTTTAAACCAAACAGTAACATTTACAAGAAGACAGCTGATCTTTCAAGCAAAAGATACAAATTTTTTACGAAGTAGTTGAATTTTAAACCTTCAAATACGAATTTTGAATCAAATGGTCGAATTCTTAAACCAAAAAGAGTTAACTTCAACCTGGAACAGTTGTACTGTTAATCAAATAGTCAAATCTACATGCTAAAAAGAGTAATTTTGTAGAAGGCAGTTGAATTTTCAACCAAGAACTTTTCTACCACAAAAGATGAATTTTCAGTCGAAAAAGAAGAATTTCCAACAAAACAATTGAATTCTTAACCAAATATTAGAATTCTTTCCTTAAAAACTTGAATTTCCAACAAAATGGTCAAATTTTTGAACCTTTCAAAGAAATTTAACCTTGAAGATTTTTTAAGCTTTTTCGAAAAAGTTGGATTTTGAGGATTTAAAATTGCAAATTCTTCAATCTTAAACATTAATAATATTCAAATCTTAATTTTTGAACCTTCTTTGGTTGATGATTCAACCATTTTGTTTAAAAATTCGTATTTTGTGCTTGAATTAAATTGTTTTCTTATTCAAAATTGAAATATTTTTTGATTCAAATATCTACTGTTACATTATTTATTGAGAATCCATATTTTTTTGATGAAAATTTGTTTTTTTTTTCGCTTAAAAATAATTGGTTCAACTGAAAATTGAACTATTTCAGTTAAAGTGACACCATTTTAGTTTAAATTCATCTCGTTGGTTGAAGGCTTAACGATTTTGATAACGAACTTAATTTTATTTTTTTGAAAATGACGCCTCATAACTGAAAATGTGACTTTTTAATTATTTGTTGAAAATTGATCTTTTTTAGTTGATATCGTCTTTTTTTGTAGAAAGCGAATCTTCTTGATTTAAAATTTCCTGTCTTTTTGGTCAAAAATGCAACTACTTGGTTGACAGTTAATTTTTTGTGTACAAAATTCATATTTTATGGTTGAAGATTCAAGTGCTTCACGCACAATTTTTCTACGGCTTGAAAGTTAAACAATTTGGATGAACTTTTTTTTAATTCTTGGCTGAAAAATCTTTAGTTGTTGAAAATGTGTCTTTTGGTTGGAAAATTTAACTTCTGGATTCAAAGCTGAATAATTACTTTATTGAAAATTAATTTCGTTGTTGCTGAAGATTCATTGTTGAGTACTATGGATGTATTCACTATAGGTGTATTTTTTGTGCTAATTTTATGAGCATTTTGCTTTCTCAAAGGTATCAAATGAATTTCTGATATCCACAAGATATACAACATATTTTTAAAATTTATAAGTCAGTATTGCTAGTTCATAAGAGGTCATAGAAGGTTCTTCAATAGTTCAATCGACGTGCTTCAAAGATGCGAACAATCATATCAGATACAGTACTTTAGTATTCCTAATACGAACAAAGTTTTTGTCATACAATCATAATGCACAAATTTTCTTGAAACTTCATAAATCGGCACTGGTGGGTCATAGAAGGTTCAACAATATATCAATCGATGCTTGGAAATACAACATTTTTATTACCAATTCATCTTTTCTTATACGAAATTAATGTTTTCTAGTTGAAAATTTCTGTAAAGCAGAAAACTGTTTTCTACATCTAAATTCCAGATATTCGAGTAATATCTGAAACTTCCTGACCAGCCGTGTGTGAGATACGAAGACAGGCTGCTGGCAAAAATTGCTGTCGGTATTCTAGTAGAGCCCGCTGGCCTCCGCTCACGAGACAATTGCATGAGTCTCTACACTGTGTTGCCGGTTTCAGGCGCAGAAACACACTACTTTTCAAGTTAAAAAAAAAGAACAAGAATATTTTTAGGAAAAAGTGCCATGTCCATGTACTTTTCTATGCCCTTAAATTACATGGTAAAACTATTACATTAAATAATTTTTTAAGAACAAAATTAGAAACACAATATTATCAAGTCAATCTGTGCAAAAATTTCCATTTTTGAACAAAAAGGCTCAGAAACATTAGGAATCCAAAAATCAGTTATTTTGAAGAAACATATTCGAAAAGTTCAATATATGCAAGAAGAATTGCATAGAAAGGCCTCAAAATATGTTTCCAAATAACGTTTTAATCGGCTCGTTAGCGACAACTATATAACAAGAGGTGAAAAAAAGTGGGAGAGAATTGGAAAAGAGACAACTAAGCCATCCTCACTCTCATTTCCTTTCTCTTTCTCCGCCTTTTTGAACTACTTTTGGGATCAGCATGTTTCGAGATCACTTTAGATCTCCTCATCAGGTTATAATTTTATAGGATACTACGAACACATTTTTCTATCTTATGCTTAATATTAGTAATGTATGTACGTATGAGACTGAAGTTTCTTATCATACTGTTATTTAAATTATTTCAATTCTTTTCGTGGACGAATTTTAAACTTTTAATTTTTGGTATACGTGTCAATCCCTAATATTTCGGAAATACTTCATGCCAATTAATACTTTGTCTTGATTGCGAATGAACAGAACCTTATAATTTTAAAGGTATTGTCTAAAAATTTGATAAAACTATCAAAAGCTTTGCTATATTTTGAAATGTTTTTTTTTCAAATTGATTGCATTATTTCCTTCTCTTTTTATGTATAACATTTCCATGAATTCCCTTTTTCTTTAATTTCTTTCACTATATAGGACTCTAACAACATCCCAATCGAACTCTTGTCCATGTGTGATTCTACGTTTTGACAACACACTATGATATTTCTGATTCCTTCGAAGATTATTTTGATGTTCATCTCTCCTTAGTCTTAGTGGTCTACTAGTTTGGCCTATATATACTGCCTTTAACTGCAATTTGCCTCCAACTGCAATTTAACAGTTCTGTTACTTTTGAATTGAATTCTATAAATTGTATGTAAACCCATTTTTCTTAGTAAAGATCTCAAGGTCTTTGAAATCTTATCAAAATAAGGTGAAACAACATTGTTATATTTTTCAAATTCTCTTGTCTCTGTGTTAATTAAATTGTTATCTTTCTGATTAATCTGATGAATTCTGTTGTTTATAGATAAACGTTTATTTTTCAGCCTGCTGGCCTTAAAAAATTGACTTGCTTACACATCCATTTTTTACAGAATTTTCTTAAAACTAACCCTTAAAAACTAACATCCTTCCATTCCTTATCTCTAAGCCGCACGCTCGTATCGCTTTGCCTTCCTCGCTTCGCCTCGCTCGCATATCCCTACTTTTTCGCATTGCCTCGCTTGCCAACCTCTGTTATCGCTCTAATACCTACTACTTATCTACTTTTTACAATATTTGCATGTTACTTATATCTACTTTCTCTCCTATTTACAATCTTTCCTTCTCCACTCCTCTTCCTCCTTCCTTCTCTTCATCTCCATCTTACCCAACACTCCCTTCACCCATGCTACTGCCCTTTTTTCCCCCTTTTCATGCAACAATACCTCCATGCTTATCTCACTTCTTTCTACCTCCACGCACTCCTCCAACCAGTGCTCCACTCTTGCATCCCCCTTTCCACACAGTTCACACATCCTCTTCTCTCGCGAGAGCCAGAACCTATTGAAGCCCTCCATGCACCCACACCTCATCCTCGCTATAAGCTCCTGACTTCCTTTCTCTCCTGTCTCACATAAATATTGCGCTCTTGCACTTGGCATAATCCACACATAGTTCCCGTTGAATCTTGACTCTCTTATTCTCTCTTCCCCTTCTGTCTTCTCTCTCTCCATGCCGTTTTGCTTAACCACGTCATAAACCTTCCTTCCTTCCTCGTGCATCCTTCTCACTTCATCCATCTGCAGTCCATTCATTCTAAAATACCTTTCCCTCTCAGCCTCCATCTTCCCACCCCCTCCCTTGTTCTCCTTTTCCCACCAACACGCCCTAACTAGCCTACTTCCCCCCTCTTCCAAAAATTTCTCCTCATATTTACACGCCCGGCTCCCTGCTAGAATTCCTACACTCGCTCTCCCCCTCTCCCTCCTGACAATATAATTCGGCGTGTTCCTTGCCAACCCCAGGGTCCACTTTACATACCTCTCCTGCGTTCTATTAACCTCTTCACTTTCCTTCCACCCCCACACTTCTACCCCATACAATAGCACACTCATCACTAGTGAATCAAACAATTTCATTCTCCTTCCAAAATCATCTGCGAATAACTTCTTTCCCAACCCCCACACCTGCCTCATCACTACATTTGCCCTCCTCACTCTCTCTTTTATGTGACCATCCACTCCACCATTCCTTCGAAACACGAAGCCCAAGTGCACAAACTCTTTCACCTCCTGCACCTCCTTTCCCTTCCACTTCCACTCCCTTCCCTTATCCCTTCCCCCTCCTTTTCTGAACACCATAACCTTGGACTTTTCCACATTCAGCTCTAACCCCTTTTTATCCAGGTATCTTCTCAACCTCTTAATCATCTCCTTTAAGGCCTCCTCGCTGCTTGCCAGCAACACTATGTCATCTGCATACGCTAGTGACCAAATTCTAACCCCTCCTATCCTGACTCCTCTTACCACCCCGGCCTCCAGCTTACTTTCCATATCCGCAATTAAAATCGCAAAAAGCGTTGGGCTAAGTGGACACCCTTGCCTTAACCCCCTATACATCCAGAATCCCTCCGAAATCCCCTCCCCTCCTCTTACCTTGTCTTTTGTCTCTTCATATATCTCCCTTACCCTTTCAATTAGGCCCCTCTCTACTCCCCTATCCTCCATCGCCTCCCACAACCTCCCCCTATCCACCGATGGAAACGCGCCTTTGAGATCCACAAAAAACGCGTACACTCTCGCCCCTTTCTTCGCTAATTCTCTATCTACCACGGGCTGCAGCACGTAAATATTGTCGATAGTACTCCTACCCGCCCTAAATCCCGCCTGCGTCTCCGGCAATATTCCTTTCCCCTCAACATCCTTCCGCAGTCTCTCTGCCACCACCATCGCATATACTTTATACGCCGTATTCATTAGCGTAATCCCTCTATAATTTTCCTGCATATCTCTATCCCCTTTCTTATACAGTGGCACTATTAAGCCTTCTCTCCACCCTCCTGGGAATCCCTCACCCCTCCAAACTTTCTTCACTACCTCCTTCAGCCTCTCCCTAACCTCTTGTGTACTAAACAGCCATGCTTCGTTCTCTACCCCATCCAGCCCTGCTGCTTTTGACCTTTTCAACTTCCTTATCTGCTTCTCTATCTCCTCGTCATTCAACTCCTCAATCTCTGCCTCCCCCGTTCTTCTACTTCCCCCATCCGTCTTCCTTGAATCTGAGCCCTGGAACGATTCTTTAAAAAATTCCCTCCACTCCTCACTCCCTATCTTCTCGCTGACCCCCACCCTGCGCTTCCTAAACCTATTTATTATCTTCCAGACGTCCCCCTCCGTCTTAACATTTGCTAACTCCTCTTCCAGCTCTTTCTCCTTTTCCTGTTCTTTCTTCTTACACATCAATCTAAACCCCTTCCTCGTTTCTACGTACTCCTCCCTTCTCGCATTACCCTCTTTCCACTTCTTGTACTTCCTCTTCACCTTCCTTTTCATCTTTTTACATTCCCTATCCCACCATGGCTTCACCATTCCTTTCTTCTTCTTTCTGAATACCTTCTTTTGCACACACCCTTTCACGTTCTCTTTCAGATCCTCCCATATCTCTTCCACAGACTCCCCTCCAAAGCGTACCTTTCCTAGCCGCTCCTGATACCTCTCTATCGCCTCCCTCGTCCAGGTCACCCTCTCCCCTATCGAGACTTCTTCCCCGCCTTGTTTTCCTCCACCCTCACCTCTTATCCACAGACTTAATGGCTGATGGTCTTATTTCACCCTCCCCTCTACTGCGAATTTTTCCGTCTCCTCCCATCCTTGCATATTCATTACCACGTAGTCTATCACCGATACCCCCACCTTACTTACATACGTGTATTCTCCCTCTTCGTCCCCATTAGCCATACCATTCGCCACTGCCCACCCTCTATGCTCCATCCAGTCCCTTAGAATCTCTCCCTCCTTATTTATTATCCTATCCTTCGAATTCCTTTTGAAGCTCTCCCCTTCCCTGTAAAGGCCCCCTTCCCTTCCCATCCTCGCATTAAAATCCCCACCCAGTATCACCATACCCTCCTCTCTTTCGCCTAGCAATTCTTCCACCCTTTCTTTAATTCTTTCCATCCCATCCTTATTGTACACTGTCACAAACTTACACGGTATCCCTCCTATTTTTACTTCCCTCATTTGCACTCCCTCCCTCTCTTTCTCTCCATGAACTTCTTCCTCTAATCCATCTCTAACCCCCGTTATAATTCCCCCACTAGCCCTTCCTTTTTTCTTCACTCTGACCGCCTCCTGGAGTCTCCACTTGTACCCCCTTGGCAGTTTTGGCTCTATTCTGTCCCATTCCTTTCTTTCTACCCACGTCTCAACCAGTCCCACAACATCAAATTCTTGTACATACCTCCAGAACTCCTCATCCTTCTTCCTTATCCCTGCTACGTTCCAATACAACACCTTCAATCCTCTATCCTGCATTACCCCCACCCCCCTAATGCCTACGAAACAAATTCCCCTGCACCTCCTTCAACACCTCTTTCTCCTCATCCCACACCCACATTTTCTCGTCTATTTTTATTTTTCTATATCCTACCTTCGCCGATCTCCCTTCACTCTTCTCCCTTCTAGCCCTGTCGTTCAGCATTCTCTGCAAATCCCTTTCCTTTCTCGTTAAATCATGATCGATGAAAACTCTCCTATCCTGTATCCTATTTTTATTTCTCATTACCCCCAACTTTTCTTCCCAGCTCTCCATCTCCACAGCCGCCACTTCCTTGTCCTTTCTCCCCTCCAACTTAACTTTCCCTACCCTGCCTTTGACCCACCCTATGCTCTGTAGCAGCGCTTCCACACCCTCTCTTTCTTCCCCGTTCTTTAGCTTCAACCCTTTTACTACAATATTATTCCTCCTGTCTGCCTTCTCTTTTCTCTCCATTCTCAACTCCATTGCCCTTAACCTTTCCCTATCCGCCCTCTCCTCCTTTTCACTCCTACGCTCTCCCACTTTCTCTTCTATCAGATTTTCTACCCTCTCCCAAATACCTTTAATCTCGCTCCCCCCACCTCCGCCTTCCATTTCCGTCCTGCCCTCCATCTTCTCAAGCCTTTTTTCCGTCCTTTCCTTCCACACCCTATTTTCCTCTTCCATCTGCTTTATTTTAATTTCTTTTTCTTTCCTTTCCCTCTCTAACGACCCTACTATCTCCCTCATCTCTTTCATCTCCTTTTCCCATTTCTCATCTCTAATTCTCAATTCCTCCCTCAGCCCCCTGATCTCGCTTATCAGTATACCGAGAGCCTCCTTCTCCACATTTTCCCCCATTTTTTGGGGGGGTGTCCTACTGGTTCTACCGCTTTTTTTAAACGGACTCTCTACCACGCTTTTGTCCGGACTGTCTTGGCTGTCTCTTTTCCTTTTCAAGAGATCCTCCCCGTCACTTACGCTCGATGTTCTCTCCCTCACCTTCTCTCTTCCTTCGTTCCCACTGTCCCGCTTTCTCCCACTCCCTGACGCGCTACTAGACACTGAGCCACGCTCTGTTGGCTGTCGTGGCACGTGGAAAATTTTCTCCCCGTCACCGTCACTACCAGTACTCTCACTACTAACCTCCCGCTTTGCCGCCGGTAACTGGGACCTCTCCATGCAGTACCCTCTGCTACCGCCAGATGTCTCTGCAGAATGCTGTCTATTGCCGCCAAATTTTTCTTTATTTCCCTTTTTTTTTTTTTTTTTTTCTATTCCTCACAGCCCTTGCAGACACCCCTTTCCCTCACTTAACATCCCCCCAAATTTTCGAGCACCACCCTTGACCCTTGCAGGCCCAAGACTTCTGACCACAAATTCCCCCGATTCCTTGCTAACCTAACCTCACTTTCCCAATTTGCTATATCCCGCCTCACACCCACTCTCAATATTACTTTTTATCTCCCCAATTCACCCCAGACAACCCTACTCACCTCCTCCGCTTCCACCCTTACACTCCACTCACACCTACCACACAAATTCCGTAAATCCTCTCACCACCTGACACTAACCACGTTCTCACTTCCGCCACCAACATGCAAGTCCCATTCTGTTGTTTATATGTTTTTCAATGAACAAGGGTGGATAATGGTTCAAAAAGGTATCTATTTACAAATTTAAATATTTTTTTAATGGAAAGTTTGATGTGATAATTTTATAGCCCTATCAACCATATTGTTAACAATTGCAATTTTCATTTGTATTAGGTGATTTGACAGATAACCCAAAGTTCAAGCTGTAAATTATGGTTTTCTGTACCAATCCGTTATAATTCTACCATCATCTGTTTTAATCAGAGTTAAATCTAGAAAATCGAGCTTATTTTTTCTTTCTATTTCTGAAGTGAATTGTAATCTGGGATGTATACTATTGGAGGAATCTAATAGTATATTGATTTTACTTGCTTCTACATAAAGAACAGAATCATCGACATATATCGCATAGAAAAGGCATTTAAATCCTACATTTTCTAATTTGTTATTAATTAAATTTTAAATTTTGTTGAAAACTGTATTTTTCAAATCTTCCTTGACAATTTCTGTTAAAATAGGTGAGAAAGCAGATCCTATTGGTGTTCCAAATTTCTGTTTATAAAATTTACCATCAAATCGAAAATAAATCGAATGAATAACAAAATCGATTGCTTCAATAAACTTTTCAAATTGAATTTTAGTGTATTGCTTTATGTAATCCCATCTTTTTCACATCGATTCTCTAACTTTATCTAAAGGAATGTTCGGGAACATAGCAATTACATCGAAAGAAGCTAGGATGTAATCATGAGGAATCGTAATTCCTTCAATGAGTTCAAGAAAAACTGTACTATTTTTTACTGTGTTTTTTGACATTGTAATTGATTTTTTAATGATGTTACTAAGTAATTCTTCTAATTTTCTTGTCGGAGAACCTATTGTTGATATTATAGGCCTTAGTGGATAATCAGCTTTGCATGCTTTAATAAGACAATAAGATAATGAAAGAACTGAATTTACAGTATCTATATCACTTTTATTCACGTTCGCAAGATATCCATTCAATCTAAATTCATTCAAAATACTGAAAGTAGATTTTTGTAATTTTTGGAGAGGGTTGTTCTCATTCATATCAAAACTATTTCTGTCATCAAGAATTGTCATCATTTTTTTGTTATATTCGCTTTTCAGAATTGCTATTGTAATATTACCCTTATCTGCGACACGTTATCAGGAGATCAGGATACTTATTCAAAAATTCATTCGTCAACTTATATCCTTCATTTAATTCTTTGTCCATAATTGAGAATAATTTGCTATTTGCAACAAAATCATTAGGTAATCCTGATAGTTTTTATCTAAATTCTTAAAATTTATTACTTGGAATTTCATGAATATTTATCTCTACGTCGTTTAGAACTTCTAGTAAGTGGACGAATTTTTTTTCTCCAAGTTTGTTAGTAAAACCGTCTCCTAACCTTTGGTATACACACTATAGTTTTAGAACGAGGTATACACACTGGGCTTGTTTCACCCGACAAACTTTAACAGCTCATATCTTCGTTCCTAATTGAACAATTTTGCCTCCTCTTTTTGGTTTCTATAGAGAAAATCCTCAAGAACTAAACAGTACGGGTTTGAGAGTGGTGAATATAGAAAAACATATACATATTTTTAAATAAACAAAGACATCTTTAACATTTTTGTGAAAAAATCGCGTTTTTTCTAAAAGGTTATTGAAAAAACGCAAAAGTTCAAACAAATTCTCAATTTCTCGGTTTTGGGGATAAAATCAAATATAAAATATTAGAATTTTTCAGCGTAATTTTTTATTCAGAATAAAAATATGAGTGAAAATATGAAGATAATTTTTTTACACAAATAGCGTAAATTACGTTTCGGCCTATTCCGACTGCTGAGCACATTGCTCACAAATTTTTGTAGTGTGATTCTCAAACATAGGTGTTTTGCATTTCAAGCATTAATAAACGCATTGAATTTTCGCACGCTTTAGCATTTTGATGAAGTAGATGCAAAAAATAAATAATTTTTATTGATATTTTGAAATAAGGAATATCATAGCGTGTTAAGACGCACGTGAGTCTAAATCAGTCTGCAGATGCAAAACGTACGCTGGGAGACATGATCGTCACGTACGCATACACACACACACACAAACAATACACTCAGGAACACGAATTGGACCATTTACTTTCAACTTAAGCTATGAACACTATGAATATACAAATAAAAAAACATTTATTACATTTAGATTTTTCTGGATTTTGTAACACCATATACACACTGGGTGAAAAATACCGGGAGAGAAAGTTTCGAAGTGCGTCTTTCAGCAGTTTTCGAGACACTGAAGCTAGTAAGGCAGCTCTTTGTAGTACTGGCCCATAACTCCCCCCCCCCCCTCGTTACAGGCTCACATTTCTTCTTGTTTCGAAATAACGGATCATGCAAAATCGCGCCGGGTTAGCGTTACCTAGTGTGTATACCAAGGGCTAATATCAAAATGTTGGTAACTTGAGAAGATATATCAATCTTCGAAAGACTCAGAAACCATGGTTCCGAGTTTTCAAGTGAAAGCGCATGATGAATATTTATATTCAATTTTTGAATATCACCTTGATTTTGAATTAAATTATTAAACTTTGAGACAGGATAGAATTTTGGATTTGAGTTTTATGATAATAATATGTATCAATTTATATACTTCCCTTTTCTCCAAACTTCGTCCCTTCGCTTGGCGCAGCTTGGGTCGGGGCCACCAAGGTTCAATTGAATAATTTTACGACAAATTGAAAATGTTGAGCGTCAGCTGGTTGGTCCCAACCAGCAAGGAAACAATTGAAGTTAATAAAACATGAGACCAATCAGCAGGGAGGATTCATTGGGAGACCCAATAATGAATAGAGAAGCTACAAAAGTTCCAGAGATATATAGTTTATGGGAGATTGAGTACTTACATTTTGTCAAATATAGGTTGACTTCTCGAATTTCCTTCGTCGATATCGATTTATAATTTTATTCCTTCAATTCTCGTATATTCCTTCTATTAGTAAATTTGTCGATTCCAATCTTTTCGCAATTTCGTCGAATTTTTACAATTGAGAACACAATGTCCGTTAACCGACTTTTCGCCAGTTATAATTTATGAAATTTTACCGTTTGGTCGGGCGTCTGGCGAAAAAGTGACGCTTCCGGCTTGCCTCGCGTTTGAGGTCCTGCCGAAGCCATCGCGCGCTACCCACACGTGTAGGTCCCAAGACCCCGTGGCTGGTACTCAAGAAGCTGGACAGCCAGAGACCTGACATACACGGACGAATAAATGATTAATAATTATAATAAGACATCGCTCAGTACCCAAAACATCCAACATGATTTACATGAAGTTGACTTTCATGTCCCGGAAATCAATTTTAACGGCATAAAATTGACACAAAAATTTCTTTAAATAATATATCTCTGGAATCTCCTAGGCAAATATTTTGGTTCGATAATTAGGTTTATTAATGAAACGAATGTAGGGACTTGCATGTTGGTGGTGGAAGTGAGAAAGTGGTTATTGTCAGGTGGTGAGAGGATTTACGGAATTTGTGTGGTAGGTGAGAGTGGAGTGTGAGGGTGGAAGCCGAAGAGGTGAGTAGGGTTGTGTGGGGTGAATTGGGGAGATAAAAAGTAATCTTGAGCGTAGGTGTGAGGTGGGATTTAAGTAAATTGAGAAAGTGAGGTTAGGTCAGCAAGGAATCGGGGGAATTTGTGGTCAGCAGTCTTGAGCCTTCGAGGGTCAAGGGTGGTGCTCGAAAAAAAGGGGGGGGGGGGTTAAGTGAGAGATAGGTGTGTCTGCAAGGGCTGTGAGGAATTGAAAAAAAAAGAAAAAAAGGGAAATAAAGGGAAAATTTGGCGGCAATAGAGACAGCATTCTGCAGAGACATCTGGCGTTTGCGGAGGGTACTGCATGGAGAGGTCCCAGTTACCGGCGGCAGAGCGGGAGGTGGGCAGTGAGAGTACTGGTAGTGACTTTGACGGGGAGGAAATTTTCCACGTGCCACGACGGCCAACAGTACGTGAGGAAGAGAACGTCGAGCGCAAGTGACGGGGAGGATCTCTTGGAGAGGAAAAGAGACAGCCAAGAGAGCCCGGAGGGAAATGTGGGGAAGGAGGCTCTCGGTATGCTGATAGCTGAGATCAGGAGGCTGAGGGACGACGTAAGGGGGACTAAAGAGCAGATGAAAGGCATGAGGGAGGACCTGAGAATTAGAGATGAGAAATGGGAAAAGGAGATGAAAGAGCTGCGGGAGAGAGTAGAGGGGTTAGAAAGGGAAAGAAAAGAAAAAAAAAGTTAAAATAAAGCAGATGGAAGAGGAAATTAGGGGGTGGAAGGAAAGGACGGAAAAAAGGCTTAAGAAGATGGAGGGCAGGACGGAAATGGAAGTAGGAGACGGAGGTAGGGGGAGCGAGATCAAAGGTATTTGGGAGAGGGTAGAAAATATAATAGAAGAGAAATTGGGAGACCGTAGGAGTGAGAAGGAGGAGAGGTCAGATAGGGAAAGGTTAAGGGCAACGGAGTTGAGAATGGAGAGAAAAGAGAAGGCAGGCAGGAGGAATAATATTGTGGTAAAAGGGTCGAAGCTAAACAGCGGGGAAGAAAGAAGGGTGTGGAAGCTCTGCTACAGAGCATAGGGTGGGGTGAAGGCAGGGTAGGGAAAGGTGAGTTGGAGGGGAGAAAGGACAAGGAAGTGGCGGTTGTGGAGATGGAGATCTGGGAAGAAAAGTTGGGGGTAATGCGAAATAAGAGTAGGATAAAGGATAAGGAAGTTCTCATCGATCACGACTTAACGAGAAAGGAAAGGGATGTGCAGAAAATGCTGAACGACAGAGCTAGAAGGGAGAAGAGCGAAGGGAGATCGGCGAAGGTAGGATATCGGAAAATAAAAATAGACGAGAAAATGTGGGTGTGGGATGAGGAGAGAGAGGTGTTGAAGGAAGTGCAGGGGAATTTGTTTCGTAGGAAGTAGGGGAGTGGGAGTAAGGCAGGGTAGAGGAGTAGTGAAGGTGCTGTACTGCAACGTAGCCGGAGTGAAGAAGAAGGACGAGGAGTTCTGGCGGTATATCCAGAATTTTGATGTTGTGGGACTGGTAGGGACGTGGGTAGAAAGAAAGGAATGAGATAGAATAGAGCCAAAGCTGCCAAGGGGGTATAGGTGGAGACTCCAGGAGCCGGTCAGAGTGATGAAGAAAGGAAGGGCCAGTGCGGGAATTATAACCAGGGTTATAGATGGATTAGAGGGAAAAGTTCATGAAGAGGAAGAGGGGGAGAGAGTGCAAATGAGGGAAATAAAAATAGGAGGCATAACGTGTAAGTTATTGACAGTGTACAACAAGGAGGGGATGGAAAGAATTGAAGAAAGGGTGGAAGACCTGCTGGGCGAAAGGGAGGAGGGTATGGTGGTACTGGGTGGGGATTTTAATGCGAGGATGGGGAGCGAAGGGGGACTTTACACGGAAGGGGAGAGCTTCGAAAGGAAATCAAAGGATATGATAATAAATAAGGAGGGGGAGATTCTAAGGGACTGGATGGAGGATAGCGGCGGGCGGTGACGAATGATATGAAAACTGAGGACGAAGAAGAATACACATACGTAAGTAAGGTGGGCGTATCGGTGATAGATTATGTGGTTATGATTATGCAAGGATGGGAGGAGACGAAAAAATTCACAGTAGAGGGGAGGGTGGAATCAGACCATCAGCCATTGAGTCTGTAGATAAGAGGTGAGGATGGCGGAAGACAAGGCAGGGAAGAAGTCTCGATAGGGGAGAGGGTGACCTGGACGGGGGAGGCGGTGGAGAAATATCAAGAGGAGCTAGGAAAGGTACGCTTTGGAGGGGAGTCGGTGGAAGAGATATGGGAGGATCTGAAAGAGAAGGTGAAAGGGTGTGTGCAAAAGAAGGTATTTAGAAAGAAGAAGAAAGGAATGGTGAAGCCGTGGTGGGATAGGGAATGTAAAAAGATGAAAAGGAAGGTGAAGAGGAAGTACAAGAAGTGGAAAGAGGGTAATGCGAGGAGGGAGGAGTACGTGGAAATGAGGAAGGGGTTTAGAGTGATGTGTAAGAAAAAAGAACAGGAAAAGGAGAAAGAGCTGGAAGAGGAGTTTGCAAATGTTAAGACAGAGGGGGACGTCTGGAAGATAATAAATAGGTTCAGGAAGCGGAGGGTGGGGGGCAGCGAGAAGATAGGAAGTGAGGAATGGAGGAAATATTTTGAAGAATCATTCCAGGGCTCAGATTCAAGGGAGACGGACGGGGGAAGTAGAAGAACGGTGGAGGCAGAGACGGAGGAGTTGAAGGACGAAGAGATAGAGAAGCAGATAAGGAAGTTGAAAAGGTCAAAAGCAGCAGGGTTGGATGGGGTGAAGAACGAAGCATGGCTGTTTAGTACACAAGAGGTTAGGTAGAGGCTGAAGGAGGTAGTGAAGAAAGTATGGAGGGCGAGGGATTCCCAGGAGGGTGGAGAGAAGGGTTAATAGTGCCAATGTATAAGAAGGGGGATAGAGATAGACAGGATAATTATAGAGGGATCACGCTAATGAATACGGCGTATAAAGTATATGCGATGGTGGTGGCAGAGAGACTGCGGAAGGATGTCGAGGGGAAAGGAATATTGCCGGGGACGCAGGCGGGATTTAGGGCGGGTGGGAGTACTATCGACAATATCTAAGTTCTGCAGCATGTGGTGGATAGAGAATTAGCGAAGAAGGGGAAGAGAGTACGCGTTTTTTGTGGATCTCAAAGGCGCGTTTCCGTCGGTGGATAGGGGGAGGTTGTGGGAGGCGATGCAGGATAGGGGAGTAGAAAAGGGCCTAATTGAGAGGGTAAGGGAGATATATGAAGAGACCAAAGACAAGGTAAGAGGAGGGGAGGGGATTTCGGAGGGATTCTGGATGGATAGGGGGTTAAGGCAAGGGTGTCCACTTAGCCCAACGCTTTTTGCGATTTTAATTGCGGATATGGAAAGTCAGCTGGAGGCTGGGGTGGTAGGAGGAGGCAGGATAGGAGGGGTTCGAATTTGGTCACTAGCGTATGCAGATGACATAGTGTTGCTGGAAAACAGCGGGGAGGCCTTAAAGGAGATGATGAAGAGGTTGAGAAGATACCTGGATAAGAAGGGGTTAGAGCTGAATGTGGAAAAGTCCAAGTTTATGGTGTTCAGAAAAGAAGGGGGAAGGGATAAGGGAGGAGTGTGAAGGGGAAGATAAAGGAGGTGCAGGAGGTGAAAGAGTTTGTGTACTGGGGCTTCGTGTTACGAAGGAATGTGGGAATTGATGGTCACATAAAAGAGAGAGTAAGGCGGGAAAACGTGGTAATGAGGCAGGTGTGGGGGATGGAAAGAAGCTATTCGCAAACGATTTTGGACCGAGAATGAAACTGTTTGATTCCCTAGTGATGAGTGTGCTATTGTATGGAGTGGAGGTGTGGGGGTGGAAGGAAGGTGAAGAGGTAAACAGAAAACAGGATAGGTATGTAAAGTGGACCCTGGGGTGTTCAAGGAACACACCTGAGTATATTGTCAGGAGGGTGACGGGGAGAACGAGTGTAGGGATTCTAGCAGGGAGCAGGGTGTGTAAATATGAGGAGAAATTTTTGGAAGAGGGGGAAGTAGGCTGGTTAGGCAGTGTTGCTGGGAGGAGGAGAACAGGAGAGGGGGAGGGAAGATGGAGGCTGAGATGGAAAGGAATTTAGAATGAATGGACTGCAGATGGATGAAGTGAGAAGGATGCACGAGGAAGGAAGGAAGATTTATGACTTGGTTAAGCAAAATGGCATGGAGAGAGAGAAGACAGAGGGGGAAGAGAGAATAAGAGAGTCAAGGTCCAACGTAAACTATGCGTGGATTATGCCAAGGGCAAGAGCGCAATATTTATGTGAAAAAGGGGAGAAAGGAAGTCAGGAGCTTATAGCGAGGATGAGGTGTGGGTGCATGGAGGGTTTCAATAGGTTCTGGCTCTCGCGGGAGAAGAGAATGTGTGAACTGTGTGGACAGGGGGATGCAAGAGTGGAGCACTGGTTGGAGGAGTGCGTGAAGGTGGAAAGAAGTGAGATAATCATGGAGGTGTTGTAGCATGAAAAGTGGGAAAAAAGGTCAGTAGCATGGGTGAAGGGAGTGTTGGCTAAGATGAAGATGAAGAGAAGGAAGGAGGAAGATGAATGGTGTCGGAAAGATTGTAAATAGGAGAGAAAGTAGATATAAGTAACATGTAAATATTGTAAATAGTAGATTAGAAGTAGGTATTAGAGCGAAAACAGAGGTTGGAAAGCGAGGCAATGCGAAAAAGTAGGGACATGCAAACGAGGCGAGTCGAAGCGAGGAAGGCAAGGCGATAAGAGCGTGCGGCTTAAAGATAAGGAATGGATGGATGCTAGTTTTTATGGGTTAGTTTTAAGAAAATTCTGTAAATGTGGAAGTGTAAGCAAGTCAATTTTTTAAGGCCAGCAGGCTGAAGAATAAACGTTTATCTATCTAACTATCGGTAACGAAGGTAGAACAATAGGGATTTTGGTCGAATAAGTACACAATACCGGTCGATAGTGCTGCTAAATTTGGCAGAAGAGCTACACTTCGACAAACTTAATGTTAATAAAACAAAATGAAATGATAATTCCGACAACTGTCGAGATAATGAAATTAAAGATGTTCCGACAGCATAACTACCGTCGAAACTAAATCTCAGATATAAAGAACCGCTAGTGATCTTTCTTATGAGGAATTGCCTCGATATCGCACGTTGCAATCCGGACATTCCGGGCAATAGAGGGCCAGATCCCTTGAGCAGCCGGGACATCTTCCTAGGGCCTGCTCATGTCTCCCGGGACCTGCAGTTGACGCAACCACCGACGTGTGGCTTCCAAACGTAGGTGACGAAGGTTTGGGTCCCACAGTCGACTTTAGTGGACTCCAATGTCTTCAACAGAATCTTCGCCCTTTCTTTTGATTATGTCCTTGAGTGGGGCTTGCGTGACGATCCTGCAATCCGCCAAATAAAGAGGCTGTTCTTCGCCTCGCGGGTTGACAAGCTGTGGAACGCCTAGCTCCTTAAGAACGTCGTCGAAGCTTGGGATTCTGTCAAAGGGTAGGGGCTGGACCATCACTGATCGAGCAACCAATGCCTTGGAGTTGTCGGTCGACTACAACTTCCATCCATGCGCCTCCAATCTTCTGGTTGCATGGCTGCTGTTTGGAACCCTATTTCGTCGAAGGTTTTCCGCCTGTAATTGGGCGGGGTTGACCCTTGTTGGCTTTGTTGACCACTTGTCGAGCAGCTAGGTGTGGGGTCCAACCTGCTGTCCAGGAGCTTGTTTGCGTCCCGTAGAGCCTCTTCCAGTAGCTTTTCTGGCTGGTCCGTCGTATCCGGTCGCTCGATGTAGTCGAAGTTGGTATCGACTGGAACGTCGAATTGACTAAGGTAAATCTTTTCGGACGACGAAACTGGTGCAGGGGTGGAGGAGCCAGAGCAAGGTGCCGTAAATTTTGACATTCTGATCGTCGATTCGCCTGATGGAGGTCGATGGGGAGCTGGTGAATTCCTTGAATAAGTCGCGCTGAAAATATACATTACTGAACATGCAACGTTCGACGTGGAATTTTTAAATCGGTAATGCTGTATTTCCCCACTATTTTACCAGCCTGTTAATTCCACCGTAACCGGTCCACACACTCTGTGAACAAAAGCTGATCCGGCAAATTTATGTGCCAACTTCGAGGAATATGCATCTTCCTCACTACTTAACTTTTTATTAGGGTAATAGACTTCGGTTGCCACCTTGATCTCTACTGATTCGAATCTATCCGAAGTCACCCAGGCCAAACGCTTGTCAAAGTTTTTCTTAATCTGATTTTCTATTTTGTGACGGAATTCGTCAATTTTACTCATTCGCGCTGACCATGCGTCGCTTGAGTCCTTGATGGTGGAGTTTTTGACACTTTAAGGAGAACTTGTAGCATGCACAACCACCGCCTCGTGCCCGTGATTCAAAAAGAAGGGCGGTATTCTACTGTCTGAATGCGGGTCGGTGTTATAACCTCACTGAATCTTTGACAAATTTACATCCCACTCTCTTCGGTTCTCGTGTATGAATCCAGAAATCATTGGCTTGATGGTTCGATTAACGTGCTCGACCGGATTACTCTGGGAATGACTTAACGGGGTAGTGATATGTTCAACGCATCTCGCTAACAAACGGGCTCTGACATCTTTATTTATGTACTCCGTACCGTTAGCTGTAATAATTGACCTTGGGGTTCCCCAAAGATCGAATACCAAATCAAGTGCTTTGACCACAAATTTACCAGTCCTATGTCGAACTGGGAACTGGATGTACTTAGTGCACAAATCCTGGACGACAATCAAATTAGAATTTCCCCTTTTTGTTTGTGTTTGAGAGACGACGGTATCGACAGATAACTGGGCCCAAGGTGTTTGTAAGGGCCGGATGGTCAATTGTCCTGTTATAGGCCTTTGATTGTGTTTTACCTTGAAGCAAATTTCGCAGTCCTCGACAAAGGACTACACATCAGGGTCATACCTGGCCAATGATCATTTTAGCGTACTCTATCTAGTGTTTCATCCTGCTTGTGGGATATCGTGGTTTTGTCGAAGGACAGTCATGACGTCACAAGGTTTGACTACCTTTTTCCATGAATGTTCATCATCGATCATGGCTTTTTCGTATTCAGGGCGATAATGGAACAGTTCGTCGTTCTCGATCCTCCATTCCGAGAATCTATCGGGTTGATCTTTGACGAGATTGAATTTGGTCTTGTACCAGTCCTAGTCACAAATCGTGTTTAACTGAACTCGCTCCTGGATGGTTTCTTCGATAAACTTTTCCCACCCATTCGAGTCATCATCGACGTTAAACATGCGTAAGAGTGCATCGGGAGCCTCATTTGTGGTTCAACGTCGATGTTCGACTCTTATGTCGTGCTGATAAAGGTAGATTGCCATTCTGGCAAGGCGACCTATGGGATTTTCCAATCTATGAAGCCACTGAAATGCCTGATGATCGGTTACGACCTTGAACGGCATACCTTCCAAATAGCACCTCAATTTTTCGACAGACCAAAACACGGCAAGGTATTCTTTTTCCGTGGGTTCATAATACAACTCCGCGCCTCTTAATGGTCGACTCAAAACCTCAACCAAGTTTTCAGTCCCCGTTTCCGGATCCCTTTGGACGAGAATCGCACCCAAGCCGAAGTCGCTAGCATCGGTGTACAAAATGAAGGGTTGTCCGGGAATTGGGACGTACAACCGAGCCATATGTCCAACCTTGGTCCACCTCCAAGGAACCTTCGGGCTTGTCAACTTGTTCAATGGTCCCTGAATTCTGGCCACATTTTTCAGATGTCTGTGATACCAATTTACAAGACCATTGAACTATCGCAATTGAGTCCGATCATTCGGGACCGGAAAATCAATTATTGATTGGATTTTTTCGGGATTCGGTCTCATGCCGAATTCATCGATGAGATATCCAAGAAATTTCACTTCCTTACAAGCAAAACTAATCTTCTCGCGATTTAAGATCAGCTTAGCCTCCCTGAAACCCTCAAACACCAAAGACAAGATGGCAATGTGCTCATCCAGATAGTGACCAACAATGATCCAGTCATCCAGGTACGCGAAAACCTGATCACATCACCTGTTCGGCAATTTCCTCTCGGAAATCAGCTCCTGATATCTTCTTTTTAGAAGATCCATTAATTGCTGCAATGTCGAAGGTGCTCCGGATAGACCATAAGACATCCTATTCCACTCCAGCAATCCTTTCCCTTCTATTGGAAATGCCGTGTACTTTCGACTCTTTTCATCCATAGGGATTTGATAAAAAGCTTGACTCATATCAAGAGTCGAGATTATCCTGGCCTGGTGGAGTTGGGACAAGATAGATCTCATATTGTGAAGCGGATATGCCGGCTTAATTGTTTTTTGGTTATGGGGTCTACAGTTTATACAAAGCCTGAGCCCGCAATCTGCTTCAGGAGCGACTACCGGCGGACATGACCATTCGCTATTACTCCATGAAACATAAACCTTTTCCAGCAGACGATCGACCTCTTCACTGATGAATTTGCGTATTATCTCGCTTCGCCGATACGGGATTTGACGATAATGCGTTGTTTCACTGAACTCAATAACATGTTTGATTAAATGAGTCTGGCCTGTGTACCCTTTGTCAAATTTATCGAATTCAGAGTCCAAAAATTTTCTCCACCTTAAAGTTAAGCCAGAAGTCCATTCCGAGAATCAAATCCCCCGATAATTCCGGCATAACACTAAACCATTGAGGTCCATAGACATCAGCTATGTCGTCAGCTCCTGAGTTTGGAATTGTTTAACTCATTTGCAGGCGGACTCGCTAAGGAATGATCTCCCACTACCGCTGTCGACAATGCCACGAATTTTTTCACTGAAGATGTTAATTTCGACAGGTATCCTAATTGACCTTTTAGGTTCATGAGTTGCACTACCAGGACGATATATTCTCCTCTGCGTTAGTCGATGGATAACACAAGGAGGAATTTGAGTTGGAAAACAAGTTCTGAAAGATGATGGTTTTCCTTTAAGACCGATTGAGTTAGTGACATCCTCCTCGGAGCCCTCATCTGAAAATGAGAATGAGACGATAGTTTCCTCAAACAATCTCTCCTGCTCTGCATGTAGAACATGCTCCACCTCGTTATCAAAATCTTCCGAATCTCCACGAACTTCGTCCAACAATCGCAACTCAAGTGGATCAGGACCACCGAACCTTACTTTACTCGCGAAATTGTCGACCTCATCCAAAACTTTAGGTTAGTTAATGTTGATTGGCTTTTGCACGTCAGCGACCCTTTCGGATGGAGAAGGACTTTGAATATCTTCATTTGTGCCGTTGGTTTCAGTAATTTGAGGGGAAATTACTGAGGGCTTTTGGCGTTTCCCTGGTGTTTTGGGCAACTAGTGTTGAAATGTCCTGTTTCGCGACAAAGCCAACAGACCATTCGCAGCTCTGACGCACGAAAACGCAAAGTATGTCCTAATTTAGCGCAATTGAAACAGAACGGTTTAGATCAGTCAAAAGGAGGTTCTGATCCTTCCGATTTTGTTGGTTTGTCAACAGGGATCTTAGCAACAACTTTTTTGGTTGTGTTCGTTTGATTTGACTTAGCCTGAAACTTGTCCAAGTTTTGGTCGACTCTCAGACGAGTCATAGATTTTGAGTTTTGAACCTTGAGATCTTTTCTAGGGTTCGTGGTTGATTTAATTTGGATAGCATTAAAGTCCGTGACTTGTTCGCCCTCAGAATAATTTAGCTCTGTTTGGCTAGACCTCGGTCGCACCTTTTGTGACTCAACCGATCTTTGATAGAGATAACTACTCTCGTTGACATAATGCAGAAATACGGTATAATTTTTAAGGGATAGATTTAAAATCTCGAAAGTCAGTCGCGGATTAAATTTTGTGAGAATATGTTTTAATTGTTCTCTGAATTCCGGCGGGAACTGCATACGTTCAAATATGAGTCTAGTGAGCACGTGAGAAGTCCCTCCATGTACGCCACGAGTTTTTGTTAACAAGGTACCATGACCTGTACGGACCCTCAAATATTTTCGTCAAACTCGGAACGAATAAATCCCTATTTATCCCGCTGGTACTCAAATAATCCTTAAGAATCAGTAAAAAATGTTCAGGATTCCTCTCTGTTTTTGGAAAAGAGATCTTCCAAGAACTGACTATGCGTCCTATTTTCATTGGAAAGTCATTGTAGAAATTAGAATGGTTTCCACCAAGTCCACAAATCGCTGGCGCACTTTGGGTATGTCTCGAATTAATGTGAGGAGGACAGTCGCTTTCGCTTGAGTCTTCCTCACGCCACTAGAATAACGAATGTGTTCTCCGTGGGGTTGACATGTTCGAATTTCGACTTGACAATGGAAAACGACGTGAATCGCACGAGCGGAATGAGGCACGACCTATACCTTGACTACTATTCGGATTTTTTTGGAAACCATGTCCCTCACTACCTACTATTTCGCGATATCGTTGTTCCGAGACGAAAATCTCCTTGTCCACTATTTGCCCATTGGTATTTGGTTCACCAACTTCGATTCTAAATAACCTAGGGACCGTGATTTGACTACCAAAATCTAAATTTTCGACATCTGTATTTTGTGGAAAATTATTGTCGCGGGGGAGTCGAGAACCCGCGTTCCGAATTCATGTTTGGAACACTGTACGTTCATTCTCGAAATGCATGTTTCTAAGTTCCCTTTCCTACGAACCCATTTCATTTCTTACGGTCGACGGACTGACAATTGACCTGAGTCTCAAAGTCTCGGTAGGATTCCGATTTCTACCGGAGTGAGCAAAAGCTGAGCTGCACAAAGGGTTTAATAAATGGAAATCCAAATGACAACTACTAGGATTCCGAATAGCATCCGGGTTCGATTCGCGATCCGCAGAATAATTCAGCTGGTAATAATCGTAGGGCACACTCGGTGAGACCTCTCCCCCTTCGGGCCCTTGGTTTAGCATAATACATGAGGGGCGGTCGACGCGATTCACAACGTGACTTCGTTCATCTTGTTTTGGCTCGACTGAAGTAACCTCTCTAACAACTCATCCTATTGAGAGATTACATCTTCGAATTGGGTCGTCAATGTTTCGACTCTGCGTTCTGAGACCCTGAAATTCTCATCTAGCCCGGGATTGACTGACCCAGGGCGGATAGGAGTCGTTGCGCGTGAGTCCCTTCCCCTTCCTCTACCCGCACCCATGGGGAAACCGGTGTTAGGTGAATGAGTAACTGGCTCGACATTTATCGAGGCCTGCGTTTCCGTGTCTTTCTCGCTCATGTTGGGGTCGGTCACTGTCTCGGTAGTTTGTCCTAACGAAATTGTCTGGTTAAGTGGTGCCGACGTGCTAGTTTCCGAAACTTTCAGGGATTGAGTTCTGTTTTACTTCCTCTTCGGAGGTGAAAAAAACATTTCTAAATTCTGGATAATTACGAATATTTCAATCGACCTTCAGTCGAAAGGTAGTGCATAAACTAAATTATCAACAAAACTATTTTGATTTCAATGTTACCGAACCTGTAAACCTGTAAACAATTTGATCAATTGATCAAAACAATTGCGATCTTATTTACTCAAACAAACAAAAATATCAGAACCGGGTCTGACTTTCATTCAGTTATCATATTGCACTGAAGATTCGGGACGAGTGATCGATCAATGAATCATTGGCCGATGAGATGTATTTTAATTTTCATTTAATTAATCAGAAGGAAGCCGGCCCTTCTTTCAATTCGACAAGAAATCAGAATAAAATCTGATTTCTATTCCATTAAGGGGTTAGTCAAGTTTATGGCACCCAAAAAAAAGGTAATTTTTACTATTTTTTTTAAAGACAAGATTATTTACATTGAAAAAAATGTTATGGCATTCGAATACCATATATTTCGAGAAGTCACAGTAATTTTTTCCTCATAGAATATCAGTAAAAAAGCGAGTTATAGTCCATCTCCCAGAAGTCTATAAAAAAATGCGTTTTGCGGTGATCAATACTCATAATGACAGGATCATCTGGAACGAAAAATTCGAGTGTCAATAGCTAAAGGATCACTTACTCTTGTGAAAAAAAAGAAAAAATTGGCAAAATCAAAAATCCTTCGATCAAGGACAACAAATTAGTGATATAAATAACTGGTCAAAATTTGGTAGCGATCGGATAACCCGTTCTTCAGGTATCTTGATCAACACAAAACGCCTTTTTTCAGACTTCTGGAAGATGGACTATAACTCGCTTATTTACAGATATTCTATGAGGACAAAATTACTGCGACTTTTTGAAATATATACTATTCGAATGCCACAACATTTGTTTCGATGTAAATAAACCTGTCTTTGAAAAAAATAATAAAAATTGCCTTTTTTTGGTGGCCAGAAACTTAAGTAACACCTTAATTTTCTGGATCAGAAACAAGATCTGATTTTCACATGATTTTATAAATTAATTCTAGTTGATTAATTTTCTCGATATCATGGCAAGACCTAATTCCGACAATTTTCTTGTAAAATTTTTTAATTTAATAAGAAGATCGAAAAACAAGGATAAGACCTTTGTTAGTCGACAACAATCAATTCGTTTTCAACACTCTTTTGATTTAAATTTGATAACCAATACCATATAAAATAATCAGAAAAGATCCAAATTGTTTAATTCTCCGACGATATATAATTCGCATCAGATTGATATGACAAGACATAACACCTGACCTTCAACATAATAATGCAATCTTATATCACATGTTGTTAACAAAGACCGGGGCATCACCTAAAATCTATAAACAACGTGAAATACTTTCAAAAAATTAAACATTGAATAGTGGAGCAAGATCCTTCCATTCAAGTTAAGACAATCAAATAAATGATTAATTGCTCAGGGCATGACCTAAACGTCGAAGCTGGCACACTTATTTCATATCTGGTATTATAAATATTTCGCTTCATTTGACAAGTATAAATTTCAAGATTATATCTGACTTGAAGTCGTACACTTGAATCAAGTATTTTGATTCAATTTGTTATTTCCCGTCGAACGATCGGAGCAAGATCGCTATCGCTCGACTTTTACCGATAACAAAAGTTTAAGGTCCCGGACATTGTGGAATTGGCACACAAGTATATAATAATCAGTCAAATACAATAGGCGAATTACACAAAAATTGTCATACCTTAAAATGTCAAATTGATTTCAATAAATATAATTTCAATCACCAATATTATTTTCACAATTGATACATTTCTAGGTTAAATTCATGCACTAAATAAAGCGGCGAAAGATTCAAAATAGTAACTACGAAAAAAAGATGCCTTAGTAGAGTCGAAGCCCGTGTTCATAAACACGCTCAGATTATACGGTCGCCGAGAGAAGCATGTCACATGCAAGCACACAAAGCTTTTGTTTCCCGTGAGATGAGCGATACGCACATTTCGACGCTAATAATCTACAAAAGAATTTTTATTTACTCTACTTTCGTCGAAATTACCCAACTGAATCTAAGAGAGAACTGAAATTTTACATAATTTTCGTTTGAATTACCGAACAGAGTCTACAAAAGAATTTGAATTTTACATAATTTTCACTGAAATTTCCCCACTTGCCCCACCTTGGGCGCCAAATGAGACAGGACAGCATTTTGGAATTGAGTTTGATGATAATAATATAAATTGATATAATTCCCTTTCCTCCAAAATTCGTCCCTTCACTTGGCGCAGCTTGGGTCGGGGCCGCCAAGGCTCAATTAAATAATTTTACGACAAATTGAAAATGTTGAGCGCTAGCTGGTTGATCCGAACCAGCAAGGAAACAATTAAAGTTAATAAAACATGAGACCAATAAGCAGGGAGGATTCATTGGGAAACCCAATGATGAATAGAGAAACTACAAGAGTTCCGGAGATATATAGTTTATGGAAGATTGAGTACTTACATTTTGTCAAATATAGCTTGACTTCTCGAATTTCCTTCGTCGATATCGATATATCATTTTATTTCTTTAATTCTCGTCTATTCTTTCTATTAGTAATTTAGTCGATTCCAATATTTTCGCTATTTAGTCGAAATGTTACAATTGAGAACACAATGTCCGTAGACCGACTTCTCGCAGGTTACAATATATGGAATTTTACCGTTTGGTCGGGCGTCTGACGAAAAGGTGACGCTTCTGGCTTGCCTCGCGCTTGAGGTCCCGCCGAAGCCATCGCGCGCGACCCACACGTAGGTCCCAAGACCCCGTGCCTGGTACTCAAGCCGCTGGACCGCCAGAGACCTGATATACCGACGAAATAAAAATTTAAAATGTGTCAGACTTCAAAATGAGCTTTCTCATCTTCACGTCTACGGGTATATTGTATTTGACGTGTTAAATTATTTGTTTCAATTAATCTCCTGTCACAACTTTCTGTCTATTTGTCTATTATTTTGATTAATTCTCTGGTTCAATTCATTTTCTTTAATAATACACTCTTAAATGACATAGGGAGGTACCTGTTCATTTCATTTGTCAAGAGTAATTTTAATTTTTCCATATAAATTATTAATTCTTGTGTGACAGTCACTAAAAACCAAATTTGAAATTGATCTTTGTAATTTGTTTGTGGTTTCATGAAATTTTTCTCTACTTTTGATATTTGTGAATTGAAAATCTACTCTGTTTTATGAACCGACATTTTTTTTTTTGAAAAACTCCATGATTTTTGCATTTTGTGAGTGCGGTTTTCTGGGATTCAATTTGACTTAGTTTTCTACTCAACGCGTAGAAAGATGTGATCTTTTTAACAGGACTGTCATTCAGATCAAAGCCTGAGCCCCACAGTCTGTCAATTTCTGCGAAATTCATGATGATATGTTACAATTTCTATGAAAATTCAGTTTCACACAAGTATAAAACAATAAAAGAGAAAAAAGACTTATCCTTCTGCTGTTATGTCCTACATTCCATTGTGAAAGGGAAGAAAAAAGATTTTTTTAATCCTTCAGAAATCTCATAAGGAATCCATCGGCACAACACCAAATTTTATTGTTACAATCACCATACAAATGTTAATGGATGATAACAAATTTTTTTCAACATATTTTTGTTAAATATGAAAAAAAAAGATTTATAATTTTGAATTACTTTAAATTTCGAAATTCAAATTTGTCAAATAAAAGGAAATTTGGTTTGAAAAGTCACACTGTTAAAAATTTTATGAATTTTAATGCACATTAATACACAAAGTGTATTTGAAAATTAATGCACTTGTAAATTAAAATGAGCTTAATACACATTTATATTAAACTCATTTACTATGTAAACCTAAATGAATATATTTGTATATGAAAACTGAAACAATATCCATGTTTATTGAACCTAAGCGTTAGCGCATGCGCTACGCGCAACGCTGCTGACCCCGACATGTCAGCTGATGCCAGCCGTCAAGCAAGCCTCGTACATTGGAAAATGTGAGTTGCCAGTCGCCCGTTTGAGTGAAAAAGTAAGCTAATTTGGTTAAATTAATTAATTTAGTTAGTTATATACAATTAATGCGCTCGACTCTTTCATTAACCCTCTCACGTGTCGTGTATACTGTATGTGACAGTACGAGGGCCCCTTCGCTACTTGTTCGCCTGGTTTTCATTTTGATCCACTTTTTCTGTGATAGCGTATGTACTTCGATAGATGAAAATTTTTAATTTTTTTAATTAAGGAATAAATTTTCTAATTAGTTTGATTTGTTTCAAAATAATAATGAAAATCAATCCATTAACAGGCGGGAAAAAAGAACAAGCCGAAAGAAAAGCGAAATCATTTGATTTCACTGTCTTCAATTTCGTAGAAAAACTCAACCAATTCACAAACTTATTCACAATATAATTTACAAACACACCTAAATTATAGTTAATGTACATGTGTATTAAAAAATCATATGCTTTCTTGTGAAATTATTACAGATGTATATAAAACTTAATGCACATGTGTATCAAAATTACTACACATGTATAATGAATTTAACACACATATGTATTAAACTTAATACACATGTGCATTAAATTTCAGATGTGTATTTGAACTTTCAAATTTGGTGGTATCTTAAAGTTAATATACGTATCTGAAAGAAACTTCCAATGCATGTGTATTAAACTTAATACAGCAATTCTTAACAGTGCAGAAAAGTTAATTCAAAGTTATTTATTTTTTCATTTATTGCAATTTCAAAGTCACAATTTAGCTTCACATTATAATCTAACGGAATTTTTGAGTAATTTTTTATCTTTCACACACTTCTTGAAAAATGGTTATTTCGATTCTTTAAACTTCCATCTAGAGCGACTGAACCGTACAAAGTCACCCTGCGGTTCATTAATATTTGTATGGTGATTGCGACTATAAAAATTAGTGTTGTACCGATGGATTCCTTATGAGATTTCTGAAGGATTAAAAAAATCTTTCTTTTTCCCTTTCACAATGGAATATAGGACATAACAGCAGAAGGACGAGTCCTTTTTCTCTTTTATTGTTTTATACTGGTGTGAAACTGAATTTTCTAAGAAATTGTAACATATCATCATGAATTTCGCGGAAATTGACAGACTGTGGGGCTCAGGCTTTGATGTGACTGACAGCCCTGTTAAAAAGATCAAATCTTTCTACGCGTGGAGTAGAAAACTAAATCAAATAGAATCTCAGAAAACCTTTCTCACAAAATGCAGAAATCATGGAGTTTTTCTAAAAAAAATTCTTGATTTACAAAACAGATTAGATTTCAAATTCACAAACATCAAAAATAGAGAAAAATTTCATGAAACCACAAATAAATTTCAAAGATGAATTTTAAATTTGGTTATTAGTGACTGTCACACAAGAATTAATAATTTAAATGGGAAAATTAAAATTACTCTTGACAAATTAAATGAACAGGTACCTCCCTATGCCATTGAAGAGTGTATTATTAAAGACAATGAATTAAACCAGAGAATCAATCAAAATAAGAAAAAAATATACAGAAATTTCAAGAATTTCATTCAAAATCAAGGTGATATTCAAACATTAAAATATAAATATTCATTATGCGCTTTCACGGGAAACATCGGACACATGGTTTCTGAATCTTTCGAAGATTGATTTACCTTTTCAAGTTATCAACATTTTCAGATTAGGAGACGGTTTCAGTAACAAATTTGGGGGAAAAAAGTTTGTCCAATTACTAGAAGTTGCAAAAGGTGTAGAGATGAATACCCATAAAATTCCAAGTAATAAATTGCAAGAATTCAGATAAAAACTATCAGGATTATCTAATGATTTTGTTGCAAATAACAAACTATTCTCAATTATGGACAAATAATTAAATGAAGGATATAAGTTAACGAATGAATTTTTAAAGGAAAATCCTGATCTCCTGATAACATGTGCAGATAAGGGTAATATTACAATAGCAATTTTGAAAAGCGAATATAACAAAAAAATGATGACAATTCTTGATTACAGAAATAGTTTTTAAATAATTGAAAACCCTCTAAAAAAATTACAAAAATCTACTTTCAATATTTTAATAGATATTTGTGATACAAGTGCGTAAATTAGGTGATTGTCTGCGAGTGTGAATTTTGCAGTATAAGCCGGAGGCTCGAAGCATGATTCGGTAGACGAGTGCTTTGAACCGCAGGCGAATGATGCAATCATACGAGTTAACAATCACCTACGCGCACGTGTATTACACGCTATTTTTTGCAACGCCCGTCCGAAAAAGTTGTCAGGAGGTGGTAAAGAAAAATACTAATTTTATATTGCATAGAGTGGAGCAAAGAAATTACAAAAAAAAATTGTTTCCAATGTTTGAAAAAAAATTGAAAAAAATTTTTGAAAAAAAAAATGTTCTGAGAAAAAAATTGGTACAAAAAAAAATTTGTGCAATAAAATCTTTGAAAAAAAATTTTGTGAAAAAAAATTTTCAAACAAAAATTTTGTGAAAAAAATGTTGAAAAAAAAAATTTGTTGAAAAAAATTTTTAGGAAAAAAATTATTGAAAAAAAATGTTGGCGTTTATGCTTTTTTGCCCCCCAGGGGGGGGGGGCTACGAAACCCTAAAAACAGAACTTCAATCATTAAAACATTTGTTCAAGTAAAATGTAAATTTATTTCAAGAAGATACCAACACCAGTGTTTAAAGTTAACTATGCCAGTGTCTAAAGTACCTTATCTCGAATGTGCGCATGCGCAGCTTTTTCACCAGTGTCTAAGGTAAGCCATCTTCAAACTGCGCATGCGCGAAAATTTTTTCACGCGCAGTCTGCTCAAATAAGGTACTTTAGGCACCATCTACATGCATGCAAACGTCAACTTTTGAGGTGGGTGTTGCAAAAATAAATTTAGATTGAATGGATATCTTGCGAACGTGAATAAAAGTGATATAGACACTGTAAATTCAGTTTTATCATTATCTTATGGTCTCATTAAAGCACACAAAGTTGATTATCCACTAAGACCTGTAATATTAACAATAGGTTCTCCGATAAGAAAATTAGAAGAATTACTTAGTAACATAATTAAAAAATCAATTACAATTTCAAAAAACACAGTAAAAAATAGTACAGTTTTTCTTGAACTCATTGAAGGAATTACAATTCCTCATCATTACATCCTAGCTTCTTTCGATGTAATTGCTATTTTCCCGAACATTCCTTTAGATAAAGTTAGAGAATCAATTCAAAAAAGATGAGATTACATAAAGCAACACACTAAAATTTCATTAAAAAATTTCATTGAAGCAATCGATTTTGTTTTTCATTCGATTTATTTTCAATTTGATAGCAAATTTTATAAACAAAAATTTGGAACACCAACAGGATCTGTTCTCTCACTTATTTTAGCATAAATTGTCATGGAAGATTTAGAAAATACAGTTTTCAACAAAATGGAAAATTTAATTAATGCCAAATTAGAATAAGTAGGAATTAAATGCCTTTTCTATGCGAGATATTTCGATGATTCTGTTCTTTCTGTAGAAGCAAGTAAAATCAATATACTTTCAGATTCCTCCAATAGTATAGTTACAATTCACTTCAGAAAATAGAAAAAGAAAATAAGCTAAATTTTCTAGATTTAACTCTGATTAAAACAGATGATGGTAGAATTATAACGGATGGTACAGGAAACCATCATTTTAAGGACGAACTTTGAGCTTTCTGTCAAATCACCCAATACAAATGAAAATTGCAATTGTTAAAAATATGGTTCATAGGGCCATAAACCTATCACATCAAAGTTTCCATAAAAAAAATATTGAAATTTGCAAACAGATACTTTTTTTTAACTATTATCCACCCTTGTTTATTGAAAAACATATAAACAACAGAACAACAGAACAACAGAATTCATCAGATTAATCAGAAAGAGAACAATTTAATTAACACAGAGACAAGAGAATTTGATAAATATAACAATGTTGTTTTACCTTATTTTGAAAAAATGTTAAAGTCCTTGAGATCTTTACTAAGAGAAATGGGTTTACATACAATTTATAGAATTCCATTCAAAAGTAACAAAACTGTTCAATTGGGAAAAGATGTACGTGACAAACTGGAAAAACAAAATGTAGTTTATAAAATAAAATGTAGGAGTTGTCAGGCAGTATATGAAGGCCAAACTAGGAGACAACTAAGACTAAGGAGAGATGAACATCAAAATAATCTTCGAAGGAATCAGAAATATCATAGTGTGCTGTCAAAACGTAGAATCACACATGGGCATGAGTTCGATTGGGATGGTGTTAGAGTCCTATATAATGAAAGAAATCAAAGAAAAAGGGAATTCATGGACACGTTATACATAAAAAGAGAGGAAAATAATGCAATCAATTTGAAAAAAAGACATTTCAAAATACATATAACAAAGCTTTTGATAGTTTTATCAAATTTTTATAGGATACCTTTAAAATTATAAGGTTCTGTTAATTCGCGATCAAGACAAGTATTAATTGGCATAAAGGATTTCCGAAATAATAGGGATTGACACGTATACCGAAAATTAAAAGTTTAAAATTCGTCCACAAAAAATTAAAATAATGTAAATAACAGTATGATAAGAAACTTCAGTCTCGTATGTACATACATTACTAATATTGAGCATAAGACAGAAAAATGTGTTCGTAGTATCCTATAAAATTATAACCTGATCAGGGGGATCTAAAGTGATCTCGAAACATGTTGGTCCCAAAAGTAGTATGAAAACGACGGAGAAAAAGAAAGAAAATGAGAGTGAGGATGGCTTGGTTGTATGGAAACATATTTTGAGGCCTTTCTAGGCAATTCTTTTTGCATATATTGAACTTTTCGAATATGTTTTTTCAAAATAACTGATTTTTGGATTCATAATGTTTGTGAGCCTTTTTGTTCAAAAATAGAGTTTTTGCACAGATTGACTTGATAATATTGTGTTTTTAATTTTCTTCTTAAAAAATTTAACAAACAGACACATTAAGCCATAGACCTTGATATTTGTTCTTTTGAGTTCGGATTTTAATGCTGTTCTCAGAGAATAGGCTTCTGGGTCAACTCTCAAATTAAATAATTCATCTTTGTACACGTATTTTGTATTATTCTAAACACTGTCTTGTTTGCAGCACCTTAATAATCTCAAAGTATACACTTTTTAAGTATTCTACGTTGAATAAAGATCGACGAAATGTGACTAATTCTCAAAAATATAAAAAATGTTGTACTTTCACATGAATGGCAGACAAAAAATAGACCTTTGTAGTTTCTGTACTTTTGCACTATTTTAAAAATTTTAATATTTTAATAACCTTTATAGATCGGTATAGACGGAAGATAAGCACCTTCTTGTGTTATCTATTAATATACTTCAATTGTCGCATTCGTGCTGGGAACTGCTTAGGCACACCAACGGTTTAATTTCAACTTTTGATGGTGTAATCGAATCCATTTGTCTATATTTTGGAAGTACACATATAAAAATTCTTATCCAATTAAATGAATTTCTTCGATTCCATTTATTTGAGCCAAGAAAACAGTTTACCATTATACAGAATATTGTTTAAAGCCAATAAACTCGTGTATTGACTCAAAGGAATCATTTCTTTGAACGACATTCCTTTGAAACAAAAAAATATTTCTTGACCTGAGAATGTGAGATAATTAACTCAAGGAATTGATATATCTTTGAAACTAAGAACCTAATTTTAAACAGAATACACGGAAAAAATTTATCCGTAAATGGGTCACGAACTTGTAGCTAGGTCCTGGATACGACAAAAAAAATGAAACATTACATCCTTATTTCTATGAGAAACGTATGGATAAATTTCAAAGTTTTTTACAAACAGTTCGAATTTTCTACGAATAGTTCCTGAAAATTTCAGACTTAAATATAGAGAGGAAAAAATTTATTTGTGTGATTTAAGTTATATTAATTTATTAATTGGCAACATAGACGATTCGATTCTAAACATAAACCAGGAGGGCTTAAACCCGCGCAGCCATCGAGGCCAAACAAAATAGGTATTATAAAACTTCTAGCCACTCATTCGACGAACTCTAAACAAGGTCCATCAAGCTAGCACCTCCACAATCGAAATTCCCAAATTTTTTGGCATCAGAATTTTGGGCTTTTTTTGGGCCGTATTGCCGATTTTTGGGCTCCACTACTTTTTTTGAAAATTCAAATTTTGTGTGGAGGTGCTGGCTTGAATCAAGCCAGCACCTCCACTACATAAAAATTTGAAAAAATTAAAAATCAAAGACGACAGAATTTTGGGCTTTTTTTGGGCTCTTGAACGCCCCAAAAACCAATTTCCAAAAACAACCCCTAGCGGAAATAAAACTACCCCCTATATAAAAAAACAAACTAGGAAGAACTTAAATGCACCACAATTTCGGGCTTAATTTGGGCTCTCAAATTCACAGAAAAAATATTCGAAAAACCACCCCCTATGAGCAAAAAACCACCCCTTGTCAAAAATTACATCTGAAAAAAAATAAAGTGTGTCATGATTTTTTTCTTATATTGGGCTCTCGAATGCACCAAACAAAATTTTCAAAAACCACCCCCAAGTACACAAAACATCCCCAAAATCCAAAATCAAACATGGAAAACACGAAAAAAAGCTGTGTTGAGCTTTTGAGAAGCCCGAAAATCAGAGACTATATTCACACTGCGAAATTCTAAAAAAGATCATTTTTTGAGAAAGTCATATATCCTTGGTTCCAAGGGGGTTAATTTTCACGCTAAGGGTTGGAGCCCAAAAATCAGTGTTGGTATTTTTGAGGAGCCCAAAAATCAGAGACTCTATTCACACTGTGATATTCTAAAAAAGATCATTTTTTGAGAAATCATATCTGCTGGGTGCCAAGGGGGTTCATTTTGAGGTTAAGGGTTGGAGCC
>CAKNXH010058559.1:37814-53835 GCA_932178445.1 Andricus quercusramuli | reverse complement strand
CAAAAATACCAACACCGATTTTTGGGCTCCAACCCTTAACCTCAAAATGAACCCCCTTGGCACCCAGCAGATATGATTTCTCAAAAAATGATCTTTTTTAGAAATTCACAGTGTTAATAGAGTCTCTGATTTTTGAGCTCCTCAAAAATACCAACACTGATTTTTGGGCTCCAACCCTTAGCTTGAAAATCAACCCCCTTGGCACCCAGCAGATATGATTTCTCAAAAAATGATCTTTTTTAGAATTTCACAGTGTGAATAGAGTCTCTGATTTTTGAGCTCTTCAAAAATACCAACACCGATTTTTGGGCCAACCCTTAGCGTGAAAATCAACCATCTTGGAACCAAGGAGATATGACTTTCTCAAAAAATGATCTTTTTTAGAATTTCACAGTGTTAATAGAGTCTCTGATTTTTGGGCTCCTCAAAAATACCAACACTGATTTTTGGGCGCCAACCCTTAGCGTGAAAATCAACCCCCTTGGAACCAAGGAGATATGACTTTCTCAAAAAATGATCTTTCTTAGAATGTCACAGTGACAATAGAGTCTCTGATTTTTGGGCTCCTCAAAAATACCAACACTGATTTTTGGGCTCCAACCCTTAGCGTGAAAATCAACTCCATTGGCAACCAGCAGAAATGACTTTCTCAAAAAATGATCTTTTTTAGAATTTCGCAGTGTGAATATAGTCTCTGATTTTTGGGCTTCTCAAAAGCTCAACACAGCTTTTTTTTCGTGTTTTCCATGTTTGATTTTCGATTTTGGGGATGTTTTGTGTACTCGGGGGTGGTTTTTGAAAATTTTGTTTGGTGCATTCGAGAGCCCAATATAAGACAAAAATCATGACACACTTTATTTTTTTTCAGATGTAATTTTTGACAATGGGGTGGTTTTTTGCTCATAGGGGGTGGTTTTTTGAATTTTTTTTCCTGTGAATTTGAGAGCCCAAAATAAGCCCGAAATTGTGGTGCATTTCATTTCTTCCCAGTTTGTTTTTTTATATAGGGGGTGGTTTTATTTCCGCTAGGGGTTGTTTTTGGAAATTGGTTTTCGGCGCGTTCAAGAGCCCAAAAAAAGCCCAAAATTCTGTCGTCTTTTATTTTTAATTTTTTCAAATTTGTATGTAGTGGAGGTGCTGGCTTGATTCAAGCCAGCACCTCCACACGAAATTTGAATTTTCAAAAAAAAAGTAGTGGAGCCCAAAAATCGGCAATGCAGCCCAAAAAAAGCCCAAAAAAAGCCCAAAATTCTGATATCAGAAAATTTGGGAATTTCGATTGTGGAGGTGCTAGCTTGATGGACGGACCTCTCTAAACACACCTATGAGCGCACAGAAGCTCCGCGCGTTTGGGCGAGCATTTCTGCGCGCCACGTGCAGGCGAACCGACTTTCCAGTTCCCAGATTCTTCGGACAAGCTCGTGAGTGCTCTGAGAATCTTTTCCTAATCACTCGTAATATTTTTGTAACTATTCACATAAAGAAAGTAATGAACCATTTTAGAATTTTCACATCGACTTCGTCAATTCTTTCTCTTATTTCGCAGATTATTTACGAAAGACATCAATATCCGATGATTTTTTCTCTTATTCGAGACCCAGCGACTAGTCCGTAACTCTTTTACGGATACATTTTCTCCGTGTACATGACTTTTCAACTAGAAAAGATCAAACAATTCAATTTTCAACCAAAAAAGATGAATTTTCCATTAAAATAATTGGTAAGATAACTGGAATAGTTAAATTTCCGGTTGAAAAAATTCATTACCAACCCAAAAGAAATGAAAATTTAACTCTGAGATTATTTTCTTATTTCTTTCTAAGTGGTTTTATAAATTTTAGAAAATATGGAATCGCAAGTTGAGAGAAAAATTTCAATTTTCCTATATTGGGCTATAAATTTCTATGGCTATCTGCCACCACAATTTGAATAGTGAAGATGAAAAAAAAAGTTGGAAAAGCGATAAAATTGATTGAGTATTACAGTAAAAAAGACGATACCAGAAATAAGTAACTACTATCGGCGCAAAAATTATAGGCATCTGCCTTTGAAGATTGTAAATAATTACAGAGCCTATCCGTTACAGTTTGCAGTTTGAATCGCTTTCATATCTTTATTAGAACCGGAGATAGTATAGTTCTACATTTTTGCAATTTTTAACAACAATTTTCATTATTTCTCAAATTTGTCAACTGCGATTTGTTCACAAAGGTTTTCCTCATATTCATGAATTTTTACAAATTTCTCCCATTACCCCTTGCATAAGAAATAATGCTCTAAAGTTGACTCTTCTTAAATGTGCCCAAAATTCCTTACTTTTTTCACATTTTTCAGTCTGCAAAGCACAAAAATTTTTTTACATAAACGTCTTCGGGCTCATTTACGTGGAACACTTGCAGCTTTCAAATGACTATTTACTTATTATTCTAGCATTTTTTGTGGCTGAGCTGTTAAGCTTCAAAGGCAGATGCCTATAATTTTTGCGCCGATAGTAGCTAAAAGGAACTAGCTACTTCCCATCCCTGGTGTTAAGGTAAAGTGAATGGCAGTGTGCCCAGAGGCAGACCATGGAAAGAATGGTTAGAACTAATTCGAAGAGACATAAGATGCCGTAGAAACACAACAGCTTGCATGAGAAAATTCATGGACGTAAAGGGAGCTAGAGAGGAATGCCAGGGCAGAAACGTGTGGCGACAAATAGTTTATAAAAAGAGTGTCAGTGGAGTGAATGATGCCTGAAACAAAAGACCCTGGATACTCATGGGCCCGAGTGGGAAGCTTCACATGACGTTTTTATGAGGCTCTTCCTTTCTCACCGAGTGATTGACGCTCACTTTGTACTGAAAATGGCTTAATGGTACAATTTATAATAATATTTGGTTGAAAAAACTTTTACTCTGTCCGAGTAATATTTATTTGTAAGTAATTATTATCTTCTTGAACTTACGCAATACTTTCTTATATTACGGACCCCAGCTATCATATCAAATATTCATTTATTGCACTCAATCACAAATCTATTTTTCTCAATGAATATTTCGCAGTGTCAAGTAAATATTGATATGTCTTACGCAATGCGATCCTTAGATTAAAAAAAAATATATATTTCTTCAAACTGAAAAAATATTTTTTCGGCTACATTTGAGTCTACCATTTCTTTGAAACAAAGAAATTTTCTTTGATTTAGGTAATTTTTTTTTCTTCTGTTTATACACCATCCAATCCTTTCTTTCTTAGTATATTTTTTCACTGATGCCTATTTTTATTCTCTGAAGAATTACGTTAAGATGTTGTAAACAGTACTATAATTTGAATTGTAAAACGTTGAGCAAGACAAAATTAAACGCTCTTATATCATCTGTGTTGGGCTTTACTCAGTGTTTGTCATTCTCATCTCACCATAATCAATTTCTCAACCATGTTTTTTGGTAAAGTGATTTTTTTGCATTTTTTAATATCTACCGATAGCTCTTGACGCAAAGTATATGAAAAAAAAAAAATTGATTAGCATTTCGAACTCGAAAGTTCATTGCCTCACTACCCGATTCGGGTAGTGTTTCTAGGTGGATAAATACTACCAGTGTGGGTCCACCACACCCACGACGGGCCAACACCACGCAGTATTCCCCGAACGGTCACCCATCCAAGTACTAACCGCGCCCAACGCTGCTTAACTTCAGTGATCTTACGGGAACTGGTGTTTTCAGCGTGGTATTGCCGTTGGCACAAAGTATATGAAACTATGAAAAAATGATTTTCGAAGAATTTGGTCTCAACCTAGTTGTCATTCTCAGTGAGTGAAGATTTAGAAGAAAAGTATGCTACATAATACTTGAAACACCCCACACCGGATTTCCCTAATTTTAATCGATTTCAGTAATTCTGTACCATAAGACGTCTGGAAAGCTTCATGCTTCGGATTTCACAGGATATATATGGAAGTTCGTAGTCCGAAACTAGAGCTGTACCTTAGTCTTGAAGCAAAGAGGGAACTTACATTTATATGTGAAATTTTATTTTTCCCCACATCACTTGCTGCTTTTTAGATTTCCCGGCGAATCATATGTAAATGTTCAAAGACCCTGTGGTCAGAAGTGATTGGTACAGCGGAAATCCGGCTGTTTTGACCTTCTCGACCATGTCGACGATCACATTCCTTGGTTTCTTTCGTATGAAATCAGACGAGATATTCTCTATCGAACACTCTTTACAGAAGAAAATCATACAAATATCGAAAATATAATGTTTATAAATACTTTCGTATTATGATTGAATATGCCATTTTAAATGAAAATTCCATGTGGCAAATAAATTCGTGTGTGGTATTATTGTAACGACATTAATATGAAAAATTTCATAAAAATACGTTTGTCTCGCCAATTAATTATTGGTTTAGTGTAGACCATTTAAAAATGACACTGTGGAGTAAAGAAAGACACTTAGACTTGTAAGGAACGGCTCTGCTCTAAACATCAAGCAACATTTTAAATACTTGGTTAAAATATTTGAATTAGAATTTGTCAGAAGACACTTTGCGACTTATTATTTTTAATGACCAGAAGGCTTCAATGCAAATTAATATCGACAGTAGTGTGAAGGATTTTCCTGATAAACGTGAGAAAATGAAAACAGACCTTGGGTGATGACTATTCCGCTAGTACAAGCAACTAATAAAAGGATTATCCCTACTAATGTCCAACTAATTATGTTTTTCACTGCGATTCAAATATAATGAAAATGCATGATTTTTTGGATATAATATACCCCGACGTTGAAATTATCAAGACGTGCCTATGACTACGTTTTTGTAACACACTTTAATTTTATATTTAGATTGCCATGTATGAGCGAAAAAAATTATCTCTGTTCGCTCACGGCACATCACACATCATTCAATTTGACTATTATCTCAATGATTATATTATTAAAGTCTAGATCATACGAAATTCTAACAAAGCGAATGATGTACTACGTACAGTCCATTTAAAAATTGAGCAGTTTTTATAACGATTTATGGGCATTGATCCAGAACCTTTTACTTTTATGTTCCTTAACGGCATTAAGATAATTTTAGTAAACTGAAATGGAATTTTCATTTTATGATGACGCGAGTATACTTTAAAAATGTTTTCAGATAGATCAATACTCTCGATCAAATGTAATTGAAGTTTGAATGTTCGATTTTTACTGAAGTCAGCTTGTCTTGATCCACATGGTCTTATGCGTGTTGTGCCTAAAAAGTATGCCCATTAAAGATTAGGTTATAACACACAGTATGCGTTTGAAGTTCATTGAACGAGAATTATGTTTATTCAAGAAAATCTATATTTCCTCAAATTTAAACAAAGTTATAGGGTTTAAAATCATGTCCCTCGATTTTGGTATTCTGACCGTCATGGTTATATTAAGGTACATAGTTTATCTGAAATAGGAAGCTCGCACACATTGAAAAACGATTCGAAGCTAAAATTTAGGTAATAATAAAGAGTACTCGGAAAAAATCAATTATTGAAATTTTGAATGACTGAGTCAACCACTCTAGGATAGGGCTAAACGTATGTCATAAATTGGAAGTATCGTCTTTAGAAACTCTGATTGATACGTATTTAAAAAGTAGAAAGATTAGTAGAAAGTACAAAATAATTTCAATGAAAATGTGAAGACCAGAGGAATAGAGTTCTTGAAACACTGATACACTAATGCTTCGAAGCCAGTCAATGAAACTTTCGATGACTCCTAACGAGTTTTTAGAAAACAGTGTAGCAAAAAAAAATATTTCGCGGTTATATTTACTATATTGTTGTTCACATAGGCTTACGCTTAAGTTATGTTTATTTTTACAGATGCACACGAACCTATGAACAATCGAAACAAATTTTGCGGCGGGATTCGAACTACCTGACACCTATGTCAATGACGCATCGAACGCAACTTATCCCTAACAACTAGACCCTACGGCTAACTTAGCACATTGAATATTTTTATTTAAAATCTTTTGGAATCCGGAGGACTTTTTATAAAAAATTGAATGCTTGTCTAAAACTTTGTCAAAATCTGCGGAATAAAAATTCGAGAACTGACGTTCTTAGACTGTGTTCCAATAATTCTTTGACCTTTTTCACTTTTTAGATAAAGTCGGCAGTTCTTTAATAAAAATTAGATGAGATCCTAAAAAAAAACGTGGAATAATCCTAGAATGGGTGACTCTTCAAGTAAAGTTTCGACAACTTATTTTTTCTGTGTAGGAACCAACCTAAGCTATTTATGCATTTTCAGTTTTTTTCTTCACACAAAAATGAAAAACAATTGTTATAACCACGAAACTCCTTGAAATATAATTTAAAGTTATGGAAAAGTTTATATACAGGGTGGACCATTTTAATCTATTATGGGAAATAACTCAAAATTTTGGTTAGATATAGAAAAATGTTTCAGATAAAAGTTGAAGGGGGCAGGGGGGGATCAACTACCGTTACCAATGGCATTGATCTTGAAGTTGATTTTCAAGGCTTTTTGAAGGTCTAACAAGGAGAGCATGCGAGATGGACATCGCCGATTCGAGTGGGGCTCCACAGGATGAAATTACATCAAAATCCATTAGGGCCGTATTTTTTCTCTCAATCCAACGGGCCTTAGTTTCCGATATATCGAGGTTTGAGCATTTGCGCTCGAGCGCTCGACTCACCACTGCAGAGCGGGGACCCTGGACTTGGCCACTATAAAGTTTTTTTTACGTAGATTGCGAATCGTAAAACGAAAATAATGCATCACGTCAAATTTTTGGAAAAAAAACGAGGTCAAAAAGTAGAAACAATTACAAAAAATCATTTGTGTCCCTTCTTGGAAAAGTTGTTCAATACATAATCCGGCGGATAGTGAATATTTTTTAAGTGAATCATGCAAACGAAGTTACAAGCAATTTTATATTTTTTTCAGGTGTACGAACTCTTAAAAACATTTTGAAGACAAGAAACATCCGCATATTATTAAAAATATAAAATTGTATTTTCCGTTCAAACTATGCACGATACGGAAAAATGTTAAGAACCCAAGATGTTCATCTTAGAAATATCTATGAATCTATATGATATTGTATATTATATATGTTTTTCTTTGAAAAACCAAATGGGAAGGAAATGTTAACGAGGAAATGGAAATAATGGTAGGAGAAATAAAAGGAGCATTAGAGTGCACAAGCAAAAAACAAGTTAGTGGAGAAGGGGATAGAAGTGGATGGGGTGAGGATTGTAAACAGAAGAAGAAGGATGTGAGAAGGGTATTAAGAAAATGGAGAAAAGGGACAAGTAGTGGAGAAGAATATAGGAGAAGAAAGAAGGAGTATACTGAGTTGTGTGATCAAAAAAAAGAGGAGGAAAATAAAAGGTTTGAAGAAGAAGCGGAGAAGGCTAGGACGGAAGAAGAGGTTTGGAAGGTGGTAAATAAAGAGAGAAGAAGAAGGAAAATAGTAAACCAGGATATTGAGATGATAGAATGGAAAAAATATTTTATGGAATTACTAGGAGGGGTAGAGAAGAAAGTTAGGAAAGGAGGAAGAGATAGTAGGGAAACAGATGAGGAGGACGATAACACAAGAGAGGAAATAGTAAATGTATTAGTAATGAAAGATGGAAAGGCACCTGGTATAGATGAGATTCCAAATGAAGTATGGAAATATGGGGGGACAGAATTAAAGAAATGGGCATGGATAATGTGCAATAGAGTATGGAGAGGAGAGGGGTGGCCAGAATTATGGAAAGAAGGAGTAGTGATACCAATAGTGAAGAAAGGCGAAGGGGAGGAGGTTAAAGATTATAGAGAAGTGACACTAATTCCAATACTGTATAAAGTATATGTGACTGTTTTATCGGAGAGGTTAAAAAAAGAAGTTGTGGAGAAAAAGATAGATCCACAGAATCAGACAGGGTTTAGAAGAGGGATGGGGGTAATGGACAATATATATGTTCTTCACTACTTAGTAAATAAGAAAAAGTTATGGTGAAAAAGGGGATAAGAGAGGGATTAATAAAGAGAGTATCGGAAATTTTTAGAGAGACAAAAAGCAAGTAAAGGTAGGAGAGCAAGTGGGAGATAGTTTCTGGTTGGTAAGAGGGGTAAGGCAAGGATGTCCTCTAAGCCCACTTTTATTTAATATATTAATATCAGACTTGGAAGAAGAAATGAAGAGAAAAGGGTGGGGAGGAGTTAGGATAGGGAACGAAAAGATATATATACTGACATACGCAGACGATATAGTGTTGATGGGAGAGGATTAAGAAGGGATGGCGGGCTTAATCGCCGGATTAGAGAAATACCTAGGTGGAAGAAAGTTGAATTTAAATGTAGAAAAGACAAAGATAATGAGGTTTAGAAAAGGAGGGGGAAGAAAGAAAGAATGGGTGGGGAGATGAAAGGGAAAAAAATTAGAAGAAGTAAAAGAGTTTAAGTATTTGGGATATACCTTGCAAGCAAATGGAGATCATAGAGCTCATATGAGAGAAAGGATTAAAAAAGCAGCAGGGGTAATGGAACAGATATGGGGGATAGGAAAAAGAAGATTTAAAAAAAATTGGAGAAGGAGAATGTGGTAATTTGATACGCTGGCATGGCCGGTATTAGGTTATGGAGCTGAGATATGGGGATGCAAAGAAGGGAAAGAGATTGAAAGTTTACAAGAAAGGTATATAAGGTGGACGCTAGGGGTAGACTGGAGGACGCCGGGATATATGGTGAGAGAAGAAGCGCAAAGGGATAAACTAAGTACTAGAGCGAGAAAGAGGGCATGGAATTTTGAGATGAACCTGTGGGAGGGAAAGGGAGGGGAGTTAGCGAGAAAGTGCTTCATGGAGGTAGAAGAAAGGAGAGGGAGGGCGATTGAATTATCGAGATGGGAGGAAGAAAGGAGGGAGTTCTTTAAGGCTAGAGATATAGAAGACGGGACTGGAGTCAACTATGAAGAAGTGGAAAAAAGGGAGGGAGAAAGACAATTAATAGAAAGATGGGGGATGATCGAGGAATAAAAATATAATATATGGTATAAGATGATAAAAAAGGAAGGAGTACCAAAGTATTTAGAAAAGGGATGGGGAGAGAAAAGATGGACAAGAATAGCAAGATTTAGATTGGGAAACGAGGTAAGGGCAAGTATGTATTGGGAAAAGAAAAATAACAGGAAGTGCAGGATATGTGAATGGGAACAGGAAACATGGGAGCATGTATGGCAAGAATGTAGGAGAGGAATGGAAGATAAAGGAAGCTGGCAAGAGAATGTGGTAAGGTTTCTAAGGGACGATGGTTTGGGGGAAGAGTGGATGAAGGAGTTAGAGGATGCTAGGGGAGCAATTGAAAAAGAATGAAAGAATGGATGCAAAAAATGGCAAAATGGAGGTACAAGAGAAGTGAAAAAAAAAGGAAACGGAAATCGCTTAAATTAGAAGCGTAAAGATTTGTAAGTTATGATTATGTAATAGCGTAAGTAAATTAAGATGCGTTTGCGTTGCTGCTCTCTCTCTCTCTCTCGCTTGCACACTCGCTTTCGATCACTCGCTCACTCGTTCGCTAACACGTCCCAAATTGCGCTATCGTCAAAAATAGATTTAAGGCGTTAGATATAAGATTTTATGTGAAAAGGTGTAAATAATTGTAAATAGTAAGGATAAGATTTTATAAAACATGCAGAAGGAAGTGTTGTAAGAAATGGAAGTCATGTAAACCCTTAGGGGAGACATTATGAATAAAGAACTTGGTTTTTTACTATTATCGAATATTATTTGTAAATATTTAACTCCACAGAAAATAAAGTTATTAAAAGGCATTAGATAATTAATCAAACTATGCATGAGATGCGAAAGAATGTTTTAAAATAAAATTATTTACCTTAAAAAGATCTATCAGTTTCCTTACAACCATTTTTCATCAGGACGCAAATTCTTTTTAATTATAAAAAATAACATTAAACTTGAAAAATTATGAGAATGTGCCCGCACAGGGGCAGAATTTTGTATAACAAGAAAATGCCCCAAAAGAAGCTACAGAAATATTTTCAGCTACTTTATTTAAAATTTCTTTTTTTACATAAATTTTTACGAAAAGTTGATCAATGTTTTTTTTTTTAATGAATCATCTAACTTCTTCATAATTACTAGCTTATTTCAGTTCACTCATATTGATTCAGTTGATCAATACAAAATTCAATTGGATAGGACTTCATATTTATCACTTTCGTTTAGAAAGTATAACATAAGTTCATATAAGTTTTTTTAATAGTGCCTAGGTACAATGGATCCATTATCTCGATTGCATCTTCCCCTAACAACGTTTCTCAGGGTGGCAAAAATATTTTTGAAATGCCTCCGCCTGTGATATGAAGGGCTCTAGGAAAGAAGAAAATGATTAATATAAATTTAATTCCATTACAAAATTATATTAAAAAATGATCTAAAGGAAACTCGTCGATCTTTTGCAAGCGAATAATTGTATTGTTGAACGTTTTTTCGTATCTTGCACAATTTGTCCGTGAAATTGAATTTAATTATTTTTAATAACATTTTTCACGCCTAAATAAACGATGTGTCTGATAGAAAAATGGTTTTATAATAATTTTTAGATATTTTTGAGATGACCAATCTGTTTTCAACATTCTTCCGCATCTTGCATAGTTTTACTGAAAATATAATTTCTATTGTTAATTATATGCAGATGACTTCCATCTTTTAAATTGTTTGCATGATTTATTCAAAAAATAGTCACTATGCGCTGGACTACAGTGTTTAGCAACTTTTCCAAGAAGCGACAAATACGATTTTTTGTTTTTGTTTTTACTTATTGACCTCGTTTTTTTAAATTTGACTTGATGCATAATTCTCGTTTTAAGATTTGTAATCTACATGAAAGACTTTATAGAATTAATATAGAAATCATTTGCACTTTCCCTTCATCACAAAATTTGTGTTGAACTGTGAGTAAGCGCCAAGTCCGCGGCTAATGGATTTTTCATGTGATTTCATCCTATGAAGCCCCAGTCGAATCGGTGATGTCCATCTCGCGTCCTCTCCTTGTAGGTGATTTTTTCAAAATGGGAACCCCTACTTTTGACCCCAGATTTGAAAAGAGCGGGAAATTTTACGTTCAAAATGATATTTGTATGAAGGTTATGGCAAGGTTGAATGAAGGTCAAATTTGCGATAATGTTTAAATAATGGATGTTAGCTCCTTGAAAATCAAATTCAAGGTCAAGGTCATAGGTACCAGTAGGTGATCTCTCTGACTCTGATAACTTTTGTCCGAAACATTTTGCTGTTCCCAACCTCAATTCCAAGCTAACACCCATTATTTTAACATCATCGCAAATTTGACCTTCATTCGACGTTGCCATGACGTTCATAAAAATATCATTTTGAATGTGAAATGATTAAACGTTTATGATTTATAAACCTCGCGTGCAGTCAATAAGTCATATTTATATTGTTACCAATTCAAATAATTATATTGTTCAGCCTCAATCTTTGCTTTTTCAACAATTAATCCTTATATGAATAAATTGACCCTGTGGAGGGAAAAGCCAACGGAAAATAAAAACCAAAAGTTACTGTCAAATACTTCTAAATAAAAATAAGATTCCATAGATCGATTTCTTTTACATAATTGAATATTTTTGAATCATCAATATCTATTTGAAGACAGAGTTTTCCTCTGAGCGATTATAGAATATCATTTTCAGAACGCAATCATAAAAATGGCGTGTTTTCATGCCTCTATAGACAAACATAAATGTACGTGTTTTGAGCGGTGTCTGACGGTGCGTTAGATGAGTTACAAAATAGGTTTCAGTAAGCATGGCGTGACGTGGAGTTAAAAAAAGAGTTCGATTTGTGCGTGTGTCTGTATTTTCGTAACGCTTGAGAGTGACCGTGGATAACAAAGATAGAGAGAGAAATCATAGGGTATTGGTGAGTCGATGTTTTTAAAGAGAAGTGTAACGTGCTATACAAGTAATTTCGCACTAATATAGTTTCACCCACTTTAACATCATTCATGATTTTATAATAAAAATTCTCGTGCGTGCCTTCACCGAGTCAAAACGCGATATTGCGTTTATCTGTGGAGGCATGAAAACACGCTGTTTATGATTTTTTTTCTGAAAAGTATCGTGCGTGTCTCCTGTCAACATACGGCTTGTACGGCAATGTACTTTTATTAGATTATTATAAGAGAATTTGTAGGCTCCGGAAGCTACGATCATGGTTCCTTCAAGCAGCCAATCCCAAAGCAACTGGAGCGTATAGTTGGAGATGAAGGTTTCACCTCTGGATACTTTTTTAGAGCTACCAATCTTTGTAGAATGTTTAGAGGAACAGTGTTGACGGACCAGATGGAGTGATCCCAGAAGAACAGCCTTTTGCATCCGGTTCCCTGACGCTGGCAAGCCGAAATTTTGTTGATTTGGCTGATAAATGAAGCTTCCATACCTCCAAGACAGCCGAGTATGAAAATTATAAGATGGACTTGGTACCCTTGATATTTCGCATGTTTCCCCCCTACTTTGTCGTGATATTACCACGTTGAGTGGTGGAGAATGAGGAATTCCAGTAGATCTACACTGATCATTCTCCACAACGGACTCAAGTTCCCCCTGGGCGTATGGCAAGACGGGCAATATATCAACACCATAGAAGTGCCTTAGATGGTAATATAACACTTTTAGAGCCGCAGTGTGTCTCTTTATGTACCCGTAGCGTGCGTATTTAGAGCATCCACTGAGAACATGTCCAAGTATTTCTGGCTCTTGCTTGCACGCTTCGCAGTTGGTTTCGCTTACAGGTACATTTATTATGCGCCCGTGGTAAACTAAGGTGTCTATAACGCCGACTTGACAGGCAAAAAAATATCCCTCAGTCCCCGATCTCAATCCAGCAGACTTGAGAAACATGTTGGACAGACCCATCGAGAGCTCTTCTCTACGTATGATGCCGTAGAATTTACCATGAAGGGGCTTGTCAGCATGTTCTCTTAGTAGAAGCGTATTTTCTGCTTCCGGTATACGATTTTTGAGCACCAGAGGTGTTAGTGATGCTAGGCCATGTGTAGTATCGCTGAAATCAAATGGGAGGTCAAGCTCCATTGCGGCCCTATCTGCGGTACGGTATAGATACGCCGCAGCTTTGGCGACTTCATGTTTATTTACGAGTCGCATAAGGGAATCTGTGCTTTTTAGAACTGAGCAGGCTGTAGCGAGAACCGTTCTTCGATGAAGACACTCTAAACTTAACAAGCCTCTACCCCCTTTACCTCGAGGGAGATATGTTCGAGGTACGGAAGATCTAGGATGAAGACTTCGATTTATTGCCATCATCTTGCATGTGCTTCGGTTGAGTTTCTTCAACTCATCGAGATTCCATTTTACTGCACCAAACGTGTAGAGCAGTATAGGAACGGCCAGCATATTGGTCGCCTGGATCTTATTCTTTCCAGATAATTCGGAAGCGCAAATTTTTTTGTGAATTTGGCGATACCTTTTTCCAACGGCCGTTTTTAACACACGCACATTTTGGGTTTCCGCTTGCGGTATTCCAAGGTACGTATATGTTTCGCCAATACCAAGATGTTAAATGGTATTTCCGCCTATGAAATGAACATCTCGATCGTCACGCCATGATGTAGTTTGTAGTCTTCCTTGGTATGAGTGGACGCAGGCACACTTGTCCAGTCCGAAGCTCATGCCAATTGCTTTAGAATACCTATTTACCGCCTCAACAAGGATGTTGAGGTCCTCTTTCGAGGAAGCAAAGAGTTTAAGGTCGTCCATGTATAAAAGGTGGTTGACCTTCAAGTGGGTCAATTAGGTATCCTCGGAGCAAAATAGATAGAGGCAAGAGGAAGATGCAGGAAAGTATCGGACTTAGAGAGTCTCCTTGAAAGACCCCCCTCTTATATGTGAGATAGCTTGTATTCACTTGACTTTTGTCAGATGTTATGAAAAATCTTCCCGCCAAAAGAGCATAAGCTCTTTTATGCATCTCACTACTTTTGGATGCACCTCCATGCACTCAAGGAGCTTAATAATTAGCTCATGGTTCGTGTTATCGAATGCCTTACGGTAGTCAATCCAAGCCATGGATAGATTGCGTCGATACCTGATCGAGTCCTGGGTAATACACCTGTCCATTAACAGGTTCTCCCTGTAACCTGCCAACCCTCCCTTGCATCCACGATGTTCAACTATTATACTCCATACCGGCTCGATAGATCTTAATATCCTCTTTTTGAGGATCCCAGTGAATAGCTTCTAGCTGGTGTGTAAACAAGCTATGGGCCTGTAGTTCTTTGGAGTTGACAAATCTTCGGTCTTAGGCATCAATACCGTGCGTCCTAACACTAGCCACTGCGAAACGGGTGGTTCTCTGTTTAAGAAAGTAGTAAATATACGACCTAGAAGTAAACTTCTTCCACCAAAAGTTGTTGATTTTAGCTGGCCCTGGCGATGAAAAGTTCTTAGTTCTAGCGATAATTTTCTTCACATCTTCAACAGTAATTATTGGACACCGTTCCTCGGGACCATGTAACCTTTGCCTTTGGCAAAAGTTACGAAAGAGTGATATATCAGAAGCATCTTCATTGAGCTGATAAGTATCTCCACATACCTGCTCCCAGAAGACTTGCATGTTGGTGGCGGAAGTGAGAACGTGTTTGGTGACAGGTGGTGAGAGGATTTTCCTGAATTTGTGTGGAAGGTGTGAGTTGAGTGTGAGGGTGGAGGCCGAGGAGGTGAGTAGAGTTGTGTGGGGTGGATTGGGGAGATAAAAAGTGGTTCTTGACGAGGGAGTGAGGTGGGATTAAGGTAGATAGTGAAAGTGAGGTTAGGTTGGCAAGCAGTCGGAGGAGCTTGCGGTCGGGAGTCTTGGGCATTTGAGGGCTCAGGGGTGGTTATAGCAGAGTGAGGGGATGTAAAGGGAGAGAAAGGGGTGCCTGCAGGGGCCGTAAGTTATAGAAAAAGAAAAAAAAAAAAAACAAGGGAAATAAAGGGAAAATTTGGCGGCGAAGCTGCAGAGACATCTGTCGGCCGCGGTGGGTATTGCATGGAGAATTCCCAGTTACCGGCGGCAGAGCGGGAGGTAAGCAGTGAGAGTGCTGTCAGTGCTGCTAGTGAAGTTGACGGGGAGGAAATTTTCCACGTGCCACGACGGACAACAAGGCGTGGCTCGGGGTCGAGTAGCGCGTCTGGGAGCTAAGGAAGGACGTGAAGGGGAATAAAGAGCAGGTGGAAGGTATGAGGGAAGAAATGAGAATTAGAGATGAGAAATGGGAAAAGGAGATGAAAGAGATGAGGGAGAGAGTAGAGGGGTTAGAGAGGGAAAGGAAAGAGAAGGAAGTTAAAATAAAGCAGATGGGAGAGGAGATCAGGCTGTGGCAGGAAAGGACGGAAAAGAGACTTGAGAAGGTGGAGGGCAGGACAGAAATGGAAGTAGGTGACGGAGGTGGGGGAAGTGAGATTAAAGGTATTTGGGAAAGGGTAGAGAATATGATAAAAGATAAAGTAGGAGAGCGTAGGAATGAAAAGGAGGAGAGGGCGGATAGGGAACGGATAAGGGCAATGGAGTTGAGAATGGAGAGAAAAGAGAAGGCAGACAGGAGAAATAATATTGTGATAAGAGGGTTGAAGTTAAAGAGTGGAGAAGAAAGGGAGGGCGTGGAAGAGCTGCTACAGAGCATAGGGTGGGTTAAAGGCAGGGTAGGGAAAATTAAGTTGGAGGGGAGGAAAGAGAAGGAAGTGGCGGTTGTGGAGTTGGAGAGCTGGGAAGAAAAACTGGGTGTAATGCGGAATAAGAGTAGGATACAGGATGCGGGAATTTTCATAGATCACGATTTGACGAGAAAGGAAAGGGATGTACAGAGAATGCTTTATGACAGGGCGAGGAGGCAGAAGAGAGAAGGGAGATCGGCGAAGGTTGGATATAGAAAAATAAGAGTAGACGGGAAGATGTGGGTGTGGGATGAGGAGAGAGAGGTGTTGAAGGAAGTGCAGGGG